>BMAU01017425.1:1985000-2041932 GCA_019973935.1 Trichonephila clavipes
TAATCACTGTATTGAACATGGATACCCTGATAATTTTCTTTGTAATTATATTTATAATAGTTTTTTATGATACATACACACAATTTGTATTAATGTAATTATTTACTGTTATTATGTTTTGTAATGTTTTTTTAAATTTAGACAATATCTAATTTATCCTACAATTATTATATAGATGGCGCCACATGCTTTTTTTTAAAAAATTCTTAATATATATATTTTTCTGAGTTTCTTTATATTTTACGCTAATTTTATGATATTTATTTTTATTTTTATGATTTTTTAAAAGTATATATATATATATATATATATATATATATATATATATATATTTCTTATTATCGTATATCGTATCGCAATTAATCGTTTCTTATATCGTATTGCAATTAACTTTATGCGGTTCTGCCCTCCCTATTTGGCGGGAACACGATACTGCACTCCTGGCCATCGTTATAAATACGTTTTAGTAGGTTATGTTTACGTTCATATGTTCTTTAGTTTAATGATTTAATATTTAAATTCTACACATATATAACTCTTTCCTTTCCTCTTGGTACATAGTATGACAAATTACAGGTGAAGGTTGGTGCCGCAAAACTTGTTTAAACCTGCAATCCTGGTTCCTAAGGCCAGGAATTTGTCTTTATACTATGTGCCTCCTTCCTACTTTTAGTTATCTTAGGTATATAACTATATGATTATTTTTATATTTTTGTTTATGTATATGTATATGTGTGTATAAATTTATATATATGTGTATGTATATGTATATGTGTGTATAAATTTATATATATGTGTATGTATATGTATATGATTATATATTGAAAAAATTCTTTTATATTTGATTATATATATATATATATTATATATATATATATATATATATATATATATATATATATATATATATATATATATATATATATATATATATGACAGGCCCCAGGCTTGCTGGTAAAATGAGGAGGGCATCATCTCTATAATAACTTTTTTATTTTGTTTCGATCACATAAAATCTAATATGGCGGCCCTTTGGCGCGCAACGGAGTAGAACAATTATCAACACTTCGGCGAAGAGTCACTAGCTAAACCTTTTAGAGTATGCATTCTCTTTCGTCAGACGTTTAGACTCTTGACTGGAAACTGGAGTCATGGCTGACTCCTCCATTCCATATCTTGCATTAGACTGGGCTTGGTGTTGCAGTCATTGTAGGTGATGGGCGGGGAAAATGGAACAGGAACCAATGGGATGCGAGCAGGCGGACTTTGGTTTCGGCGACTGGCTTTACAAGAGTTGCTATTGGTTAAGAGAGCTGTGTTTCTAATATACCTTACCCGACTCGGAAGAAGAAAGAAATTTACTATTGCGATGTAGGCTATTAAGTGGAATTTAAAAAAAGAATGGAATTAAAAGGGGAGAAATGATAAAATTACTAGAATATATTAGAAGTTAATACACTGCTGGACAATTGTTAAGGACGGATCACAAATTGCTATGTAGCATAACATTAAGCGAGACATGAGGCCTAGTAGGATAAAATATAGTTGCCACACTGTTCAGACATTAGAATAAAGAATATTTATTGTTCTGGAAAGTACAAAAGCTGTGAAATATCTGAAAGAAAAAAAATGTTCAGTTGATCTTCGTACGGAGAAATGGAACAATGCATCTAAAAGTCAGCAGGCACCTTAAAGAAAGGTATCAGTACGGGATATGTCCACCGTGGAGTGTGATGCAACATTCCACACGTCGTACCATACTTTGCACAACATTATCCAGCAGCTGTTGAGGCAATTTATCCCATTCCTCTGTGAGTGCACGGATGAGGATATTCTTGTTTGTCGGAGGATAGTTTCGACCAGCAGCTTGCCTCCCCAAAGCTTCCCACACATTTTCAATGGGGTTTAGATCTGGAGAACGCGCTGGCCATACGAGACGTTGAATACCCTCGCTGTCTAGACAATCCTGAACAGCGAGTGTTCGATGACATGTTGCGTTGTCGTCCATAAAAACAAATTTATCACCGACAGCACCACGGAAAAGACGAACATGAGGAAGTAGAACTTCATCAATGTATCGTTGGCCCGTCATAGTCCCATTCGCAACCACATGTAGGCGCGTGCGGCCATTGATCATGATGCCGACCCACACCATGATACTGCATGTCGGATATCGGTCCTTTTCCTGGATATTTTCTGGACGATAAGCAGTACCACTCTCGCGCCAGATCAGTTGGCGTCTACAATCCGATGACAGACTGAACCTACTCTCATCTGAGAATAGTACGCATGCCCAGTCCTGTTCAGTCCAATTGTGATGCTCACGACACCATTGCAAACGGGCAGTACGGTACTGTCTGGTCAATGGGACACACACAACAGGTCTGCGTGCTTATATTCCTCCTCCCCTCAAACGTCTGGCAACAAATTTTCGGGAGATCTGCTTTCCTGAGGCAGCAAGAAACTGATTTGCCACCTGCTGAGCTGTGGTGCGCCTGTTCCTTTTTGCTGATAGGACGATATATCTGTCTTCTGCAGGCGTCGTACTTCTAACTTGACCTCCCTCGTGCCGTCTACTACACATTCCAGTAGTTTTAAATGACTTCCACAGCCATGAAACAACGCTGTGAGCGATGTCGAACTCCCTGGCAACATCTGCTATATTTCGCCCTTCTTCGATCTTTCCAATAATTCGGCCACGCATAAAATCATCTATGTGATGTCTGCGAAAAATTTTAAGTTCGTCTATTAAATCTTTCCTGTAAAACTTTGACTTGAAACAACAACTGTCCACACGCGTCAAAACCTTTAAAGCTCTTATGAACGCTATCACGTGATGAACAGACGTGGAAAAAAATTTGCATACTCATACTTCTTCTTACTAATATCCCGCACTTATTCTAATTTTCCACATTTTGCTTCCTTTCATTTTGTGGTTGCTATGGATGATAGTGTTATCCGTCCTTAGCAATTGTCCAGCAGTGTAAAATTAACCGTCTAAAATGGCTTCTAATAAGAGGCTTCCTTGTTGTTTTAAGTCTTCTGTGGATTTAAGTTTAGGTAGAATTTCTATTATCTTTGGAAATTGTTTGACTAGGTTTGAAATAATTTTAAAGAGGTCTATTAGATTTTGGATATCAGTAGCATTGCTCTCTTTATCAAGGACGATCTGGGGTTGACTTTGTCTCTCTTTCGTCAGCGCTCGCTCTACATTTAAATAGGCTTATTTACCCACAAATCCTTACGCGATGGTAAAGAGTTCGTTCTATTTTCATTTATTACTTACTTAATTTTGAAGCTAAACTTTTCAAACCTGATATATATATATATATATGTATATATTCCCCTTCTTTACTTTTAATAAAATAAAATACTGTTATCAATTGCCTTTGAACCAATTTCCTTATGTCTTCATCTTTTGAAATTCTTTGAAAAACTCACTTAGCACATAACTTTAGATCTATTTTATATAAAGAAATGTTTATTTGTAGATTAACAGAGCTATATATTCAAAAAATTATCCAAGGAATTGAAAAAAAGTTATTTGAATTATAATGTTCAAGCTTGATATACGCTATGGCCATTTCTCTTTGTTTTGAAACAAAATATACTATTTATTTTTAAATAAAATTAGATCACCATAATAAAATTCGTTTTTCTTTTTGTAGCTTTTGCAAAGACTGTTATGGCTGGACCCTTCCCTGAAGAAGTAAAATAAAGAAGGATCTATGGAGCTTAATTGTATCATTTTCACAACCAAGAATCAACACAAATCATAAATTTTTAGTATCTTATATAATTTAATTCAAAAAGGTTTTTTTTAGTTTTTTTTATTTTGAAATGTCAATATTGATATTAAAATTGAGTCTCAGAACTGAGTTCAACCACTGTACTTAATTTTATAATTATTTAATTGATTGTATTTATATTATCTGCCAAATAAATTCACACTTCTTCCAGAATACTTTTTTTTTCCTGATCGCAATGTTTTCTTCTAATTAATGCAGCATTCGAAAATTACTGAATATTTTTTTAATTCTAAAAGCCTTTTTCGAAGAAGAGATATATATATTAATTCAGCCTGCATGTCAGAATGTCAGTGTTAGTCACAAGGGACAAATGCAGTTAACTTATATACAAAGTATGTATCTGATAAGTGATGTATAAAAAATTATATTGTGCGACAATTTTCATTACACGAAGCATTTTGCAATTTTCTTTTAATATAATACGTAACGAGAAGGCGTTCTAGCTCTCTAAATGAAAGCAAGAGTTAATAATTATTTGTACTTATTAAGGTATCCGAACACGTTGAAATGAACAATTCTAAACTAAACACATATTTTTAAAAAAAATTTATAGAACAGAGTAATCTTTTGAAAATATCTATTATTTTGTTCCTACTTCACACATAGACGCCAAGTTGCAGTAAATTACATAAAATTAGAAAACCCGGTAGTGTGTCTTTAATCTACCAAAAGTGGGAATTTAAATTGTTCAAAATCTATCATGGGGAATCTGATAATTCAAAATACCATAAATATATTTCTATAAAACTTTTTGAACCTGATATTTATATTATTTTCTTGTGAATGTCTAAAAAAATCTTAATGCATGAATATTTTTTGAGTTATGGTCTGTTATTTCAATAATAGCCTCATAAATATTTCACATTTCTTACATAAATTCGATCATCTCTTAAATTTTTATATTTTAATAAAACATTAAATTTTAATCACATTCTGTTAAGAACAGTTGACTCCTTTCGCCGTCCAGAGATGGCGCCACGAACTGGGACTTTTTTTTATTCTAGAAGGATTTGTTTTGGCGGTAAAAATGCCATTCGATTCGTTTATGTTTGTGATGGAAGCATCGTTTTTTTTGTGATTGTGTTGTGCAATGTTTTTCTACATGTAATAGTGTGCTTGTGTGTTTGGTGGCAAAATATAGACTGGAAAAGTTCTTTGCGTGTTTCTCAATGGCTCATCGTCACTAATTACTTTTTCCTCAAGCTTCTATAAAAAATGTACTTAGGTGTCCAGCATGGAAGCAACAGTCGCGGTAAGTCGAAATACATTGGCATCCAATTAACATGATTGATTCTAATTCTATATTCATTATTCTAATTCTAAATTGATTCTTATTCATAACATGTGGTCCGTCGAGTTCAGAGTTGTTGATGTGATTTATTCTTTGTTATTTTAATTATTCGTTTCATATTCGATATTCTTATTCTAGTGCATTTACTCTGCCGCGTTGCGTGGTTAGGCATTCTTCACTACAACACGGTTGAATTAAATAACAATAACATTTATTAACTTTAAAAGATTAAATGAGTAATTAAGAGGTAAACTTCTAAAGACTACAACACATGGGAATCAGGCACGCTACAATAATATCAGCTCAATTCAGTTCAGTTTTGGAGTCGTTATGTTGAGCTGTAAAGTCGCTGCATACTCCCCTTCCAGTGTCAACGATACCTAGTTGGAAGATGAACTTTGCGACTAGAACGTGTAGATGGCTGGGTAGGCGTTGAAGCTGTTGGATCAGATTCCACAGTAGCAGGTGTTGAAGCTGTTGCATTACGTTTCACAGTAGCAGGTGTTTCATTCTTGGTTTGAGGTAGTTGCAAGTCCTCAGTGTTAAGAAAGAAGGCAGGTTTGCATCTATCAATAGATACAGATACCCGTTTACCATTGATGTCAAGGAAAAACACTTTATCCTTCCTTTGTAAGACTTTGAAAGGGCCATCATAGGGTTGTTGAAGTGGACGACGTAACATGTCTCGGCGAAGAAAAACATGTGTTGCTTCCAACAGTCCTGGATGGATAAAAACTGGACGTTTGCCATGGTGTTTTGGTGGTTTAGGGTGAAGTGATTGCATGTGAGACTTAAGTTTCGAAACAAAATTCACAACATCATCGTCTGGCTTGGAAGAGTCAAACATCTCCCCTGGCAGTCGAATAATGGTCCCAAAAACTAATTCAGCTGGGGTACACAGAATATCTTCTTTAAGAGAAGCTCGTAGACCTAGTAAGATGATAGGGAGTACTTCTGTCCAACGCTCAGTAGCATGGCATTTGATTGCACTTTTCAATGGGCGGTGCAATTCTTCGATCATCCCATTAGCTTGAGGGTGGTATCCAGTTGTACGACACTTCTGAACACCAAGTAGTTTGCTAAGAGCTTTGAAGAGCGAGGACTCAAACTGCCTGCCCCTGTCGGTTGTGAGAATTGCAGGAGTTCCAAAGCGAGACACCCAAGAGGAAAAGAAGGCCTCAGCCACAGTCTCAGCAGTTATGTCTTTGAGAGGTTGGGCCTCTGGCCATTTCGAAAACGGTCAATCGTTGTCAGGCAATAGGTGTAGCCATTTGATGGAGGTAGAGGTCCAATGAGATCCAGATGAACATGATCAAAACGTTGGGAAGGTTCTTGAAATGATGAAAGAGGTGATCTAGTATGACGATGAATTTTGGATTTTTGGCAAGCTAGGCAGTGTCTTGCCCACTTAGCTACATCTGATGAGATTGATGGCCAAACAAAACGCTGCTTCATCAAATGCACTGATCGACGTATGCCAGGATGGGATAAATTATGCATAGCAGAGAAAAACATCTTGGCGATGCTGTTTTGGGATGTAGGGTCTGGCTGTGCCCGTTGATAGATCACACATAATTTCAGTAGACGAATTGGGAAAAGTTACCTTTTTTGAGTTCCAAGGAAGTTCCAGATGCTATTAGGGTGTGAAGCTCCTGATCAGTCTGTTGTGTCTCAGCAATACTGTCATAGTCAATTTGACTTAGGAAGGTGATTGCAGAAACACGAGAGAGAACATCAGCAGCAATATTGTCAGATCCTGGAATGTGTACAATATTTGTGGTGAACTGAGAGATGAAATCCAGCTGACGGATCTGCCGTGGAGAACACTTGTCACTTTTTTGCCTAAAAGCATAAGTGAGGGCTTGTGGTCAGTAAACACTGTGAAATCTCTAGCTTCCAGCATATACCGAAAGTGTCGGATAGCCGAGTAGATAGCAAGGAGTTCACGGTCGTAGGCACTGTAAGACTTTTCAGATGAAGTAAGTTTTCTGGAAAAGAAAGCCAATGGCTGTAGCTCAGAGTCCACAACTTGGTGAAGTACACCTCCTATGGCATAATCAGAGGCGTCCACATGAAGAGCAAGCGGGGCAGAAGGTGAAGGATGAGCAAGAAGTGCAGCATCAGCAAGAGCTTGTTTAAACCTCTGAAATGCTGTAATTGCCTCAGAAGACCAGTTTAAAGGCTTTGAGTCCTTCTTACCTTTAGAACCTTTTAAAAATTCACTTAAAAGATACTGTTGTTCAGCTGCTTTGGGCAAGAAACGTCTATAAAAATTTAACAGTCCTAAAAATTTTCTCAGAGAGCCAACAGTCTCTGGTTGTTTGTAATCAAGAACTGCTTGAACTTTGTCAGGCAATGGCTTAATGCCATCAGGAATGATAAGGTGGCCAAGGAAAATGAGTTCAGTCACACCAAATACACATTTAGAGATATTTAGTTTTAAACCATATGAGCTCAGTCTTTGGAATATAGTTCTTAAGTGAGAACGATGCTCCTCAGCATTTTCTGAGTAGCACAAAATATCATCCAAGTAGACAAAACAAAAAGGAAGTCCTCTTAGTACTTCATGCATGAATCGCATAAAGGTTTGTGGTGCATTCACAAGGCCAAAACACAAATGGGTATATTCGTAAAAACCCCATGGAGTTGTTACAGCTGTCTTAGGAATATCACACTCAGCTATAGGGATTTGGTGGAATGCCTTAAAAATGTCTATTTTGGGAAAATATCCTCTTGCCATGTAATGCATGAGCAAAGTCATTCAAATAAGGCATGGGGTAGCTGTCGAACTCAGTAACAGAATTCAGCTGCCTGTAATCCCCAACAGGTCTAACTGTAGAGTCAGATTTGGGCACAACATGAAGAGGAGAACTCCAGGGACTTTTGGAAGGTCTAATAATGCCTTGAGCAAGAAATTCAAATTCTACCTTCACTGCATCATACAGTTTAGGGTGTAGTCTTCTAGGCCTGGCAGTGACTGGTGGGCCAGTAGTAATAATATGGTGGACTGTGCCATGTGATGCTGATTTGGAAATTAAAGAAGGGTTGCTGAGGTCTGGATATTCCGATAAGATGTTTTTAAAACTGATGTTTGCATCTACAGTGAGGATTGTGAGGGCTGTACAATATTTGAAAAAACACAAGAAGTGAAAAGAGAAGTTTCCACATCCACCAACCTTTTTTTTCTTAAGGTCGATTAAAGGTTGAAGTGCTTTAGAAAATCAGCACCAATTATAGGAGATGATACATCAGCAATTATGAAAGTCCAGATAAAAGGTCGCCTCAGACCCAGGTTCAGTTCTTTACGGACCATACCATAGGATGGAATTTTGGTATTATTAGCAGCAAATAAGGAGAAGTTAGACTGAGGTGATTTATTCATAGTTGGAGAAGGTGGGATGACACAGATTTCACTTCCAGAGTCTATGAGGAATTTCTGGCCAGACTTGCGGTCTAATAAAAATAACCGGCTGGTATGTTTCGAGGGCTCTGCCATTCCAGCTATGACAGAGCTTACTCGTTTTTTTTTGCACAAATGCACAAGGTGAAACACACTTGCGGGCCTGCTCTTTATAACGGCGATGATAGTAGCAGATGCCACTTCCTCTATTGACACTCCTAGAGCGTGAATGTGATCTCCGGCGGTCAGAACTATATCGTTGGTGGCGAGAGGAATTGCGCTCTCTTGTCAGTTCAGCAACTTGTAGAGACAGCTCTTGGATCTGCCTGGCGCGAGAGAGTCCATGGTTGGCTGAACACTGCATGAAGATGACTGGGATGGTGGAGGAACAGTTGTGGCAGCACAGATAGTTGAGGATGAACCAACAACCTCAGAAACTTTATCAGCGATGATAGCCAGTTTATCCAAAGGCTCTGAGGATGCAGATAAAACAGTCTGGATATGTGGTGGCATTCTTTGAAGCCACAAACTTTGCAGAAAGTCATCCTGGAGTTGGCCATTAGACAGCTCTTTCATTTTTCGCAACAGGTGGCTGGGCTTCTCATCTCCTAGCTGAAGGTCAATAAGCAGTTTCTTAATTTTTGAGTTTCCGAGTCGCTAAATTGGGTGATGAGCCGCTGCGAGAGAGTGTGATATTTGTCACTGTTCGGAGGGCTTAACACAATGTCCGACACGTAGGAGAGAGTTTCAGCATCCAGGTTCGCAACCAAAGCAGAATACTTAGTATCATCACTGGAGATACCACTGAATGTGAATGCATGGTCGCATTGCGCAATCCATAGACGAACGTTGGATTTCCAAAACGGCGGCAGCCGCAACGCAATACGAGCGACTTCAACGGTTTCACTAGTCATATTGTTGAATAAGCAGGAAGCGAAACGAATCTCCGAGCAGATGCTTCAAGTGGCCTTGAGGAGAAGGAGAAAAAAAAAAAATCTTTCGCTACGTACTGATCATCCGTAGTAGAAGAATTTGTATTGCATTCGCCAGTAGAACAGAATAGCTTACGTGTTTTTAAGTCCAAAAGGGTCACCACTGCCGCGTTGCGTGGTTAGGCATTCTTCACTACAACACGGTTGAATTAAATAACAATAACATTTATTAACTTTAAAAGATTAAATGAGTAATTAAGAGGTAAACTTCTAAAGACTACAACACATGGGAATCAGGCACGCTACAATAATATCAGCTCAATTCAGTTCAGTTTTGGAGTCGTTATGTTGAGCTGTAAGGTCGCTGCAACTCTGATACGAATTCTTGAAGTATTCTTATACATTTTGATTGATATTATTTATTATTTGATTCTAGATTTATTCGTTTATTCTATTTTGTATAAATATTTTTTGATAGTTTGTATTTGCATTGTGTTGGCATTTGTTATTGTGGTACAGTTGTATATTTTGTGTAGAATTTTAAAATTCCATTTTTATAAGCATTTTAAAATTTCATTCATAAATCATGGCTCCAAAACAGTCGAAAAATATTGGTAAATTTGATTTAATTATAAAAGAATTAAAAGCTTTTGGAAGTAGAATAAATGAATGCGATGATAATAAATCACGCATACGTGTTTTAAAAACACAAGTGTTGCAATACGAAACTAGATTAACTGAAATATTCAGTGAATTGTCAACTCCATGAAAGTGATGAATCATTTGATATTTATATGAAATATAAAGATACACTATTCAATAAGGTTGTTGACCTTGAAGAAAAATCTCAGGTTGAGGAAGTAAATAGTAGTATTCATGTAAAGTCTTCAGTAGTTAATCTACCAAAGCTTGAAGTTCCGCATTTTTATGGAAATTGCGAGAACTGGATTTCATTCAAAGAGTTATTTAAATCTTCTATTCTAGATAACAAATCAATAAGTGATCTTGAAAAATTGCAATATCTACAGGCTTCTGTTCGCGGGGATGCAGCCAAATTAATTCGGGGTTTTGCAATTACTGTGGACAATCTTAAGAATTGTTGGGATATACTGTGCAGTCGGTATGAAAACAAACGACAATTAGCTCTTAGCCAAATAAATAAGCTATTTAGTATTAAGATTTCCAGGGCAAATACTTCAAAATTGCTTTTGGAAATAATAGATATTTGTAATGAAGTCATTCGAAATTTGAAAACTTTGGATTTAGAAACAAATTCATTAACAGAGTTGATCATAATAAATTTTCTCATTTCAAAAGTGGATACATGTATTAGTCAACGGTGGGAATTATCTTTGGAAAATAATAAAATTCCTACTCTTGAGGAATTTAGAGTTTTCATTGAAAGGGAAGCTCGTAGTCTGAATGAGTTAAAATTTGTAAAACCTGACATTAAGAAAGGTAATGTTAAACCATTAAATTCATTTAACAAATCAAATGTAAATACTACTGTTGTCAAATGTAACCAAGTAAAATCAGGTGTAAAACCAGATGTTGTTAAAGGTAACAATTGCATTCTATGTTATCAAAGCCATGCCTTATTCAAATGTCCAACTTTTAATTCTATGAATGTAAATGAAAGATGGCAAGTGGTACAGAACAATAATTTATGTACCAATTGTTTGAGGAGTAACCACAGGCTTGACACATGTAGAATAGGATTCTCTTGCAAAAACTGTTCTGAAAGACACCATACATTATTACATATATATTCAGTCAGTCCTTCAGCAGATACTCAAGCAAATTCTGTTGTGACAGTGTCTAACAATTGCACACAATCGGCAGAAGGTCACGTATTGTTGTCCACAGCATTAATAAATGTTAAATCTAAACATGGTGAACAAATAACTTGCCGTGCTTTGATAGACAATGCTTCTCAAAATTCGTTGATTTCAAGCAATGTGCTGATCGCCTAAAATTGCCATTAAAACACACCAATCATAAATTAGTAGGTGTAAATGAAACATTTGCTGAAACTTCATTATATTCAACAAATTTTGAATTTTCTTCTTGTGTTTCCTCTGATAAATTTCAAGTAAAAGCTTTGTTAGTATCGAAAGTCACTTCAGCTATGCCAGACTTTCCAATTAAATATTATGAGTGGCCTCATATCAAAGATCTAACTCTTGCTGATCCCCCCAACGTTTTATACTGAAAATGAAATAGACATTCTTCTAGGTGCTGATGTTTTTATGACATTAATTTCAGGGACTCCTATAATGGGACCCAAAGGTACACCATCAGCATTGCCAACAAAATTAGGTCATTTATTGTCAGGTACCATAAACACACAATATAATCAAAATTCATCCCTAATCTGTCACACTCTTTTAAACATAGACCATTCTTTGAAACAATTTTGGGAACTTGAATCTGTTCCTAAGGACATTCCGTCAAAAGATGAGGATGAGCTATGTGAGTCTATATTCGTAAATTCTCATATTCGTAATGCAGATGGTAGATATATTCTAAAACTGCCATTTAGAGATGATTCAAGTATTGGAGATAGTAAAGACGGGTGCATTAAAACGATTCTATTCTCTTGAAAGAAAACTTCACTCTAATAATCAATTAAAGGAACAATACACTGAATTTATGGAGGAATACCAAAACCTTGGTCACATGACTCCTCTCGCATCAGATGTAAAATCTCCACATTATTTCTTACCACATCATGGTGTGATTAATGATAATAGTTCCACAACCAAATTAAGGGTGGTGTTTGACGGCTCATTCAAAAGTACAAATGGAAATTCTTTGAATGACATTCTGCTAACTGGTAAAAAACTACAGTCAGACATTTTTCTAACTTTACTTAAATTCAGATTCTTCCCAATTGCCTTTTCTGCTGACATTGCAAAAATGTATAAATAGATATTAATATCACAAGATGATGCATGCTTTCAACAAATATTTTGGAGGAAGTCTCCAGAGGAACCATTAGTGATATTCAAATTAAATACGGTTACCTATGGTACATCTTGTGCCCCATTTCTTGCCATCCGAACATTGAAACAATTATGTGAGGATGAAAAACATCGCTTTCCACAGGCAGCTAAGCTCGCAAAAGATCATTTCTATGTTGATGATTTGTTAGCCGGTGCTGACTCAGTGGACTCGGCTAGGAAAATTGTTTACGAACTGCAAAATTTGATGTCAGCTGGTGGATTTGAGCTGCGGAAATGGTCGTGCACTCATCCAGAAGTCTTGTCAGACTTGCCAAACACTCTAAAAACAAATATTTCCTCACATTCATTTGATGAGGAGTCCACCCAGAAAATTCTTGGCTTATTATGGGATTTAAACGAGGATTCGTTTAAAGTAAGAGCAGTCTTATCAGACCAGGTATCCACCAAGAGACAGATGCTATCAATCATCGCACGCATCTTTGATCCTCTGGGGTTTGTCTCTCCCTCAACACTATAATTTTAAAGATTATTCTTCAAGACCTGTGGAAGACAGGGCTTGACTGGGATGATGAGATATCACCAGACATTCTTAATAGATGGAATCGGTTTCAAGCAGAAATTTCATGCCTGAAACAAATAAAAGTTCCCAGGTATGTTCAAACACAAAATGCTAAACACTGAAATTCACGGGTTCTGTGACGCCTCCTCAAAGGCATATTCAGCCGTAATATACGTATGTGTTGTTTCTGATTCGCCACACTTATTCTTAATGGCTTCAAAAACTCGTGTGGCACCTGTACAAACAATATCATTGCCTAAATTGGAGCTTTGTGGTGCTCTGCTTCTGGCTGAACTTCTAGATATATTTAAGAAATCTCTTAACATCACTCACGATACATTTTTATGGTGTGACTCAACAATTACACTGAGTTGGATAAATAATCCACCTGTAAAAGGAAATCAATTTGTGCAACACAGGGTTGGGAAAATTCACGCACTAACCTCAAAAGAATCTTGGCATCACATTCCGGGAAAATTAAACCCGGCAGATTGGGCAACAAGAGGCCTCTACCCGAAACAACTTCTTGAAAATTCAGAGTGGGTAGCTGGTCCAAAATGGCTTCATGATTTCCATCCTTCTTCCAATTCTTTTATGCCTTTCTCTGAACAACCTGTTTCACTTGTTCCTATTGATCAGTCTGAATCATTAAGTGACTCTGCTGTTCTTTCAACTGGTGTTGATTATTCTCTTAGTTTCTTGGATAAGTTTTCCTCATACATGAAAGTAGTTAGGACTGTTGCATGGATATTCAGATTCTACCATAATTCCAAATCAGTGTCCAAAGTTACTGGGCCTTTATACACACATGAATTAGAAACTTCAATAAAAAAGGTAGTCAAATTGTTACAAAATGGAGAATACCATACAGAACTCACTCTCTTGAAATGTAACAAGCATCTTCCCAAATCTAGCAAACTTCAGTCTTTGAATGTATTCCTTGATTCTGAGGGAATTATTCGTGTAGGAGGACGTCTTCGTCTCCAACAAACTCTTAAATTTGAACAGAAGCATCCTATGCTCATACCAAAAGAGCATCATTTTACAAGTTTAGTCATTAGACATTTTCATAGAGTCAATTTCCATGCTGGACAGGAACTAGTTTTATCCCTCATTCGTCAACAATTTTGGATCCCGCATGGTAAATCAGCTGTCAAGAAAGAACTGCGCAACTGCATAGACTGTTTTAAACTTGTGGCAAAACCTGTCTCTCAAATTATGGGGGATCTACCAATAGAACGAATCAACCCTTGTTGTGCTTTTGAAAAAGTAGGAATTGACTTTGCTGGACCTATCACGACAAAGTGCCAACATACTCGCAAGGCGAACAACTTCAAGTCTTACATCTGCCTCTTCATATGCATGTGTACTAAAGCGGTGCACCTTGAGCTCGTATCTTCCCTATCAGCAGCAGCATTTCTGTCAGCACTGCGTCGATTTGTTTCACGCCGTGGCTATCCATCAGACATTTATTCTGACAACGGTACCAATTTCGTTGGTGCGTCAGCTTACTTGAAGGACTTGTTTCAATTACTTCACAACTCTAATGTCCAGGACTATTAGTCAAGCAAGAACATTCAGTGGCACTTCATCCCTACATATGCACCGAATTTCGGAGGTGTGTGGGAGGCATCAGTCAAACTCACAAAGCAACATTTGCTCAAAACGTTAAAGGCGGCTGTGCTGAACTTTGAAGAGTTAGATACAATATTGTGCCAAATCGAAGCGTGCATAAATTCACGTCCTCTTTATCCTCTATCATCAGACCCTAAGGATCTTCAGGTGTTAACACCCGGACACTTTCTTATCGGGTGTCCCTTGCTCGAACTCCCTGATCACAGTCTGACTAACCAATCTTTGAGTATTCATTCTAGGTGGTCTCTTCTGATGAAGTTGAAAAGGATGTTCTGGTCTCGCTGGCAGCTCTCCTACCTCAACACCCTGCAGTCCCGAACCAAATGGATGCAGGGCCAGAAAGACCTAACGGTAGGATCCCTCGTCCTCATTAAAAATCCAGCCTCTTTCAGCACCAGGTGGACTCCCGGACGGATTGTGGCCACACATCCTGGAGCTGATGGAATATGTCGTGTCGTCACTATCCAGACCTCAAGTGGAGTCATGACAAGACCAGTCTCTCAAGTTGTAGTCTTACCCCTACCACCGTCGACTACATCTTCTCGCCTCCCGGAGGATGTTAAGAACAGTTGACTCCTTTCGCCGTCCAGAGATGGCGCCACGAACTGGGACTTTTTTTATTCTAGAAGGATTTGTTTTGGCGGTAAAAATGTCATTCGATTCGTTTATGTTTGTGATGGAAGCATCGTTTTTTTTTTTGTGATTGTGTTGTGCAATGTTTTTCTACATGTAATAGTGTGCTTGTGTGTTTGGTGGCAAAATATAGACTGGAAAAGTTCTTTGCGTGTTTCTCAATGGCTCATCGTCACTAATTACTTTTTCCTCAAGCTTCTATAAAAAATGTACTTAGGTGTCCAGCATGGAAGCAACAGTCGCGGTAAGTCGAAATACAATGGCATCCAATTAACATGATTGATTCTAATTCTATATTCATTATTCTAATTCTAAATTGATTCTTATTCTTATTCATAACACATTCCCTAGATAAATGTGTGTAGTTCATTTTAATAATATTTTTATTGATATATGTATTTTACTTTTTCTTCTCTGCTTTAAAGAATTTTTTAAAAAATTACTTAAATTACACTTATAATTGTGATTTTTGTAAAATTTAGATAATTTATTTTAAATATTGTTGTGTGTGTCTGGTTAAATATAACTATTTATTGGTATTGATCCCTAAAAAAAGTATCTTTAATGTTTTAGTAAGCAATTTTTAAAAAGTACTCTGAATGTGTTTTCAGGTACCTAAAAAGAAAAGTAGATCATATCTCTTCAACATTAGTATCTTCAATATGATGTAAAAATCATTGGAGCAACCACTTTCTGTAAATCAATTGGTTGTTAATATTACAGGAAAATACAAGCTCTCTTTGTTTTGAATTGGGAAACGAACATTCTGAGTCTTAGAATCAGTTATTTCTTTATTAAACTTGGTCCTGCATACAACACTAACAAGAGGACACAGCATCGGAAATTTATTTGGTGATGAGACTTTGTGTTTTTGTATACTCTCTTAGAGCAGGAGTTCTCAACCTTATACTCCGTCTGGGAACATCTGACAAACAAGAAATTGCTGGTGGGAACAGTTAAAGAAAAGTATAATGATTCCTAATATTTTTTTATTTTATTGCAATCATATGCATCATAAACAATATCCTAAATTAAAAAAAGTAACAAAAAAATTTAAAATCATTACATTTAATGGGATTTTTGGCATAGCATTTTATCCACTAATTTTTTTAAAAAAGGCCGGAGGAAAATATGATATTACCAATCTTATAGCATATTCGAAATTGTTATCGTTGAGTCGAGGTCTGATGGTTGATTTAATTGAGTTCATTGTTGAAAACAACGATTCACATAAATACGTGGAACCGAAACAGAATTTTAATTTGTAAGCTTCTTTTTTTCCTTCAATAAAAATTAAACAGTTTTAAAAGTTAAATCGCAGAGAAAATTCTTACTGTGCAGCAGATTCAACGCGAAGGTCTTCAACAACAATAACAGATAAGACAAAACAGTGTAACCAGTACTAGTGGTAACAAAACAGTGTTGTGCCAGTACAATAATTTAACGGCTTGTATTTTACTTCTTAAATTATGATGAATCTCGCGACCACACAAAAAATCTTGGCTGGCCGCGGGTTTACCACGGTTGATATTGATGTAGAATACAGCGGACAGTCGCGGGCGCACAAAAATAGCTTCGCGGGCACGGGGTTAAGAGCTCTTGCCTTAGAGTAATCCATGCAACTATGTGTAACCATGGTATATAAACGATGAAAGTAAAAGGCTTAATATACATCTCTTGAAGTACATCATTGTTATTTTTAATGATCTTTGAAATATTCTTCATTTTTTAGTTGTTATCTGGGAAGAAAGTTCTGTACTTATGGCAATAATATAATGGGGTATCCAGTTTTGAAATTAGACCATTCAACCATACTGAAAATTATATGCCTATTTGACAACTAGAGCTAACAAAAATATATATTCGCTTCGATCTCTAACAATTATGATAAGATGTATATGAAGAAGGGATATTGTACTGCGTCTATATGGGCAAAATCCATGACGGTTTGCGTGAAAAATTATATTACGAAAACTATAGTCTAGCACAGGGGTCGGCAACCTATGGCACGTGGTACAATTCTTAGTGGCACTCAGCACTACTCCACAAATAAGTCAACATTTGAGTGGATGGAAGTTGATAAACTTGTAATGGACCTTATCTGACTAACAACTTCAGAGTTATAGACATTTATAGAATTACGAAACAATCTGAAAAATAATTCTAAAGATAAATTTACTGCTGTTTTGTAAATAATTGAATGTCATTGCTGGAGAGATTTAATTGCTTGAAGAGAAAAAATTGCCTGTACTTCGCTTTTGGTTCTACATATCTAAGAAAGAAATCTTTCCTCATATGAAAAATATTTCGAGTCCACAATGAAATTGCTTAACAATTGATTGCTCAGAATCGTGCCAAATTGAAAGTCACAAATTATACCCCTGATTTTGCGAAATGAATGTAGAGCGGTGAAAGCACTAGGTTCGCATTAAAATTTTTATTTATCTTTGTATTCTATAATGAAGAGAAATACTTATATTTCATGTGTGTTATCTATTTCTTATTTTAATAAATATGTTCAAAAATACATATTTTACGCACAATTTTAATTTTCTTAAAAAATTTTGTTGAAGAAATAGTTATATTTTATGTCGTTTATTTTTATGTTAAAAAATATCTTTAAATGATGCAAGACTAAAATATAATAAAACTATAAACCTATATTATTGATCTCTATTCTCTAACTCTGCATGCTTTATCACGGGAATCGAATTGTTTCAAAAGTCTTTAACTCTGCGGTACGCTGAATCATATTGGTAGATTAATTTGGCACGCCACAGCTAAAAGGTTGCTGAGCCCTGGTCTAGCATTTTGTAGATGTCATTATTTCTTAAAAAGTTTGTTATGATTACAGAAAATGAAATTGGGTGGTACGATATAAATGGTATTATGATTCCATCGATCCAATATATTAGGTTGTAACTGGAGATCCAACCATCTTATCCTAAGATTTAAGACTCAAATTCACCCCTTTAGTGGGAAAATGTTTAATTTTTTGAAGAGAAATTTTATCATGTTCTGGGCTACCGTTCCTTTGATGAGATATTACTATTTCTAATTCTTTCAAAGAAAATGGCCTATTTATTTCTTGAATATTATCCAGAGTAGAAATATGGTTTTTGATGTTAACGTTATTTTGTTCTGGATAATATCTTTAAAAAATTTATACTTGAACTTGTTCACTAATTAAAACTAGACTGACGCCATTAACGTAGAATTTCACAAAAATTAGCTTTACATTTTTTGTAATTCAATTTTTAAGCGATTTTCAAATTGGCGATCTAACATCATTCAAATTCAAAACTTTGATCGTTTATTAGATATCTTAGATCCAATAACCAAATCAAAAAGCTTTAATTTGCTGTAATCCCCGCGACGAAAGAGATACTTTTCTTTAGTGGATTTTCTTTCCAAACCTAAATTACTAACAGATAAAAAGAAAATCAGACGGAAAATTGGATAAAATGCTAGAAAGATAAAAAATTCATCACTGTTTTTTTAGTATACTTCATGTTAGCGGTAGGCAGAAAAAAAGACATGTTACTTTTTACTGAAGTAGCAAAGTAACTTATTGGCGTCTTTAGCTCCCCCCTGTATTTAATTTTCATTTAGCGAACTCGTAAATAACGTACATCTGTTATGCTTTTTTCATGAAAAATAGTATTGCGATACTTGAAAGCGCATAGAAAGCATTTTAAATGATTACATGGTCTAGATTTATGATTTAGAAACTCATATGCCCACAGAAATTTCCGTAGATTTATGAGTATTCAATCAAATAAAGCATAATGATAAATGTTTCACAAAATTGTTGGCCGCGGTAGCCGAGTGGTATAGGCATCGGATCGTGGCTGGCTTTGTCACGAGTTCGAGCCCAGTACCACTGAAGACCCGCCGTGTAGGGCAGCGATGCACGCTAAATCTGTCGAGAGTTGAAATGTCCTCCCGTTGGTGTGGTGTGGTAGTTAGGAGAGGGGGGTGCCAGCTCAGGTGTCGTCCATGTCACTTGACCATGGTTCAAAATTACGTGGTCCGTCGCCAAAAGCCCTCGTGCAGCTGAACAGTGCGACGTTAATCTTCATTCACAAAATTGTTTTTTGAACATATATATTTTTATATTCAATGCACTTCAATATAGGGAGTGTTCCTTCGCTGTTCAAACATTTTGATGTCACGTTTCTCTCTTGTAATATTAGAACTGTTTTTTGTAAACGGAATTAATTATTTTGGTTCTTATATTGTTATTTTGTTAATAAGACAAGAAGAAACGCGGCCCTAAAATGAATGGAGTTAAAAAAACACTGATTGGTTCTCAAAAACGAAAAATTCGAAAGGAAAAGGAGTATAATATTAATAGCAAATATGCAAAATTGGATAACTTTTTAATATCCGCAAGTTCATCATCTTGTACAAGTGCTAGTAGTAGTAATGCCAGGGAACTTGATGAACAAGGTCAAGCTCATTCCGGGATTCATAAACGAAGAATTTGGTAAGTGATACCTTTTTCTATCATAAGGATCTGGAATCGAAAATATTATTTTACAGTGTTTGTGTTTTTCTTAGTGTATCGTTTTTATTTAAGTTACCAAGTTATCAGTCGACTGTTGTTTGATTTTCAATTTTTTAAATACTATAAATACTCTCTAATGTTAAATGTTATTTACTTTGTTTACTCAGACACAGGGGTTGATTTTATATTCAGTTATAAGTTTAATATTTAAATATTTTTATGTGATGTGTAAGGGTTCATTATGTTATAGTTTTGCAATTCTTTGTATATATATATATATATATATATATATCCGGCTTGGGGCCCAAGATCTGACCTTGCGGGGGGGCCCAATTATTTTCCGTTACGCCACTGATTAAAATAGTCTTATTGTACTCAATAACACTGCATGAAGAATAATTATCATTCGTGCTATTTCTGACTATTCTAATTTTATTGAAAACTATCTGGTATACCCGTTCTTCGTACGGGTGAATTTAAAAATTAAACAATACAGACTGAAGGATAAAGAAGTTTTTAATGAGTTAATTTTACGTGAAGTGTAAATTAAACAAAAAAAAGCTTTATGCATATCTCAGCTAAACAAAAGAACCATGTTCGCTAAATTTTAAGTCTTTAGATATAATAGCTGAATTTTTTTTTTATTATTTTTATTATTATTTATGACACCTCGTAACTTTCTTGTGGGTCAATTTTTGAAAACACCTACCTGTTCAGCAAAAGTAACACATTGCTACAAATTTTGTGTAACAAACGCTTAAAATAGTGTAAGTAATTTGTATCTGTATGTCTAATACATTAATATTACTTTCTGATGCATTTATTTAATATTAAATAGCTGTTACCCGCGACTTCGTCCACTTGGAGTTTAACACAAAAAAGTGTTTATTCACTTCGCAGAGTTTACGAAAACTTAATAATTACGTATTCTACGTAAAGAAATACCTATGTTATAAGTATAATGTCATTCTTCTATTTTCTGAATCTACGTTTCTTTTTTGTTTTATTTTTTTCTTTGTTTTTTGTTGAGCAAGGGTTGAAAGGGACGCATAACCTTTGACACTGTCGATGGGATGAGGATTAAAAACATTAGGATCAAAATAGGTCTAATTAGCAGTAGGGTGAAACGCGAACACAGACGAAGCCACAAGGAAGGGGGTAAAATGGACGCATGACCTTTGACAATGCAGTTAAGGACTGTAAAATCATTAGGATCAAAGAACATGAATGGGAAATTTCGTGAGTGACAGCAACCTAATTAAACAAAAAAGTTTGATGTAACTGCTAGAAATCGTTGAGACAGAAGGCTCGCGAAATAAAATAATCCCTTTTGAATAAAAATAATCCCTATTGAAATAAATAATCCCTATTTGAATGGGATATTGCTCACTTTTTCATTGGTTTTAATTTTATTTTCTCAGAACCCTAATTTTTTTAAAAAAAAAAATGAAAGTAGCTTAAGTTGCTCTTTATAACATTAGCTATCTGCCTGTGAAAGTTTCGTCAAAATTGGTCCAGCCGTTTCAGAGATTAGCCGGAACAGACAGCCAAAAATTTAAAAAACTGCTTTTTTCATATAAGTACCGTATATTCTTTTAAATGCATTTAGTAAAAAGCTGTTAATTTCAAATTACAAACAGACACTTCATTTTTATTTATATGTATAGATGTCTTTGGAGACCAATGATTCTTTCTCATGTTTTTACGTCAAAATCCTTCTTTTTTGGCTTGAATAATTCATTTAAATTTTGCAATTAAAATGTTTTTTTATTCGGGATTGCTAAAATATCTTATGGTTGTAAGCATATTTTTAAAAATATTTAGATGTTTGCCACTTCTTTTTGAGGGGGTATATATACATCATCATCATGACTAAACAGCCTAGTTTTAAGCTAGTGCCTCTGAAGATTTATCCATAACGACTTCTAATTTATCTTTGATCGCCACTTTTTTTCATTAATTGCGAGAAAATGAGATTCCACCGAATCAATCCATCGCAACCGCGGTCCTCCCCGCCTTCTGGTTCCAGTCGGTCTAAAAAGCAATACCTTTTTTATTGTGTTGTCATCATGCATTCGGGTCTCACACGGGCCATCCAACTCATTCTATTTATCTTAATGTATCTAATAATGTCAGATTGCTTGTATATCATGTATAGTCCAAAATTGAGTCTTCTTCTCCAATTACCGTTTTCATCGATACCATCAAGTATACTCCGTAGAATTTTCCTTTCTAAAGTTATAAATTGTGTTTTCCTCCAGTTTTGTCACTGTCCAAGTTTCGGATGTAAATGTTAAGACAGATCTGACTAGTGATTTGTAAATTAAAAACCTTGTCTTTCGAGAAAGGAACATGGATTTAAAAAAAAAATCTTCTTAACCTATAGACTGCTCTATTTGGTAGATATATACAGTCTGTTTTCATTATTATTATTTCAGGAGATCTTCTGTTATCATTAGTAATAATTAAACCCAAGTAAGTAAAACTCTTTACTGTTTCAAATTTACAACAGCCTATCTCAAGATAGGAGTTTGGTACTCTGTTTCTTGAGAAAAACATGTATTTTGTTTTACCTTGATTTATAACTAAGCCCATTCGTCTTGCACTACTTCAAGGGCAAGAAATGTCTCTTTTAAGGCAGGAACAGATCGAGCAGTTACATCAATGTCATCAGCATAAGGATTTAGTTTTATTGATCTAAAAAAACATGACCACTGCTGTTGTGTTAACTCTCTCTAGTGCGACATTAAAGAGTAAACAGGAGAGAGAATTTCCCTGTTGCTCATATTTACATATGTCCAGATTTGAGGGGTATATATAAGGGTAATATGTACCCCTTTTTATGAGGGTATTAGTCACAGCACTTAATTGGCTAATATATAACTATAAAACAGATTTTTTTAAACTATTTCTTTATCAATCCTTTATGCAAAATGAATTTGTTCAATATTCTTAATTTTTTTTTAAAAAAAAGGAAATAAAAAAGTATTTTTATTATTTTTTAAAATATTATTAAACATACAGTCAGTCACAAAACTCTGTATACACCCAACGAAAAGTATTCATTTCTGTGTGAAACCATAAATCCTAGATGTAAACTGTATCTTTTAAGTATAAAAGAATTTTGAGTACAATAATATTTTACAGCAAATCAAATTCAACCTACTTTAAACCATAGAAATATGCAAAAATGCTGATATCGGACGTCACAAAAATATACATATAACCATAGGATCAAGTAATTTTAAGTTTACTATAACAAGGAAGTTGAATTTTGAGTGGTATATTATGTGATTCTTTTCCTTGTGTGCCAGTGGTTTTATTAAGATTAGATTTTGCAGAACACTATCTATATTGAAAGACAAAGTTTTGGGTGAAATGTTTTACTTACGGATGATAGTAAATATAACATTTTTGGATTTGAGGACCTTGGCAGTTTGGAGAAGGAAAAAAACTAAAATGGAGGACGCTAA
Organism: Trichonephila clavipes; assembly: GCA_019973935.1. NCBI lineage: Eukaryota > Metazoa > Arthropoda > Arachnida > Araneae > Nephilidae > Trichonephila > Trichonephila clavipes. The sequence goes on from BMAU01017425.1 coordinate 2,008,209, forward strand.
CATACTTGTACTAAAGAACGGTGGTCATTGTGTAATGGCTAGGGGCTCAATGTCATAAGCAAGATGTTGAAATGTGATGTTTATTGAAGGTACTGTGGACCGGCTCAGTACCTGAAGACAATGTGCAACAATCTGTGGGAAAATTGAGGCTAGACCAGCGTTTCTCAAACTGTGGGGCGCGCCCCTTGAGGGGCGTGATAATCCTACATGGGGGCGCGAGCATATCGAAAAGTCGAAGATAAAAGATTATTTTAAAAAATTATTAATTTATTGAAGGAAAGCAAAAGAAAATACATTTTAAAATATGATAAGTAACATAATAATTATCCTATTACTAAAAAGTAGCATAACAATTATCTTATTACTAAAGAGTAACTTAAATATTTATTACTTAAAAGTAATATATACAAAATTTACTGCTTATATTGATAATTTGTACGTTTTATAAATAAGGTCGTATTGTAACTTTATCATAAAGCTACATTATTATTGCATTCAATAAATTGTCATTTTATAAGGGGGGCGCGATGAAAATTATGATTGAAAATTGGGTCGCAAACATTGAAAGTTTGAGAAGCACTGGGCTAGGCAAAGAGTAGGTCTTCCAACAATACAAAAAGCAAACAATGCACGTTGGGAAGGAATGGTTTTATACAATGTACCTTGGCAGCTACGTTCACCACCTCAGTTCCCTGACTTGAACATTAATAAGATTAACTTGAGAGAAGAATAAGAACATGTTACATTTTTTGACAGATTCTTTAAAAAATGCAGTGTTTAGGACGTGTTCCGGAATAACTATTGACATTGCAGAAAAACTCGTATTATCGATGCTCAGGAGATTGAAGATAGTTATTGCTATGAAAGATGGTCCAACAAGGTACTAATTTTATTATTTGTATTTCATTAGACGTAATCTATTATTGCTATTGCGTTGCATGCAGACTTTTGGGACATGCAAGTTTTAATAGTGATTAGTTTGTCCTGTACTTTTCCTTGTTTTTTTTTATCAGAAAGTTCCTGTAATTACCCAACAATTAATATATAAATATGACTTCTGTAACATAATATCTTATTTCATTCTTTAATTGACGTAATGCTCATAGGTGAATACAGACTTTTGTGAGAGTGTGTGTGACTGTGTTTTTAATTTCAATTCAGGTAAATTTTTGAACTTAATTTTTTCTTTAATTTTTTTTCTTTATTGGATTATTGAAATCTTTGACATTGTTATAGTGATATTAGATGTAATCTTTTCCACTGTGGCTGCCATAAATTGCATTAGTACAGCAAAACAAGTGTATTTGTGCTACTACTGCACTTAAGCCGCCCATTAGGTATAGTGATTAGCGACGTTGACTGCTGTGCCGTAGGGACTGGGTTCGAATCCCGGAGAAGACATGGATGTTTGTAAATGTATAGTGCCTTCGCGGCATGGGGGTACTCTAAATAGCCATCGAGCCGCAAGTCCTCTCGTGTGGTTGGTGGAAAAGGAAGAGAGGTGGGAGGCCTCTGACCACCCCCAAAGTGTTCTCCCTCTAAATTGGGTTGGACCGAGCCAAATCATACTGTCACCTGTATGGTGCTCAAAGCTACGGTTAACGACAGGCGTCACTTAGCCCTTTGCCATGATGAATTTCCTGGGCCTCGATCTGGTTTTTGCCGATCAGGTGGCATTGGTAACAACAACTGCACTTAATGCAGTAGTAAATCAATTAACTATTGGTTTGAATGTTTTTTCAATAATATATGAATCCTATTTAAATTACCTTGGTAATTGTTACACTTATTGGTAAACTAATTTAAATTTTGCAAAGCTAGCAGTGAAATTTATGTGTCGAGGAGGCATGAAGACGAAAAACAGTTTCTTAAAATTGGCCTTTAATAATCAATCATAAAGTCACTTTGCTCGTTACTGGAGCGATAAAATAAACAATAAGTTCAAAAATCAATATTACCAGAGACATCCGATTCGAACCGTCTTCTAATATTGTAAAAATTAATTTCTAATCTAAAATGGTGATGCAACCTGCAGTTGCATTGCCAAATAGCCTTTCTCACCCTCTAAGAGTTAAACCACTCACACACTTCTTATATTTCCGTTTCTCCTTCCTTTTTGAAAAACTAACATGAGCCGAGTTTAAATACTCGCTCGATTTGCATGGCAGTTGCTGCCAACCACAAATCACGAAACTCAAAAAAGATCGGGTTCGAATCGGTGTGATTACTTTCATTGAGATCATGGAACGGGATTGAAAAATACAAGGAGATCATAAAAATTTGGATCCGATTTTTTAAATGTCTAACAGTAATTTTATTTTTATGTGAGCAACACTTGTATCTGTATCCTTAATAAAGCGTTGGATTTCCTAAAGTGCGATATATGTATTATTTTCTAATTCCTTCTTCAACTCGCCCATCAACTTTGTATTTTATAATTGATGGATATACCAATCCACACCACATACACACACATACGATAAACTTGAAGTAAAGCTTTTGAACCGTTAATTTTTTTTAAATATTTAATGTCTTCCCTTTTTTAAAAAAAAAAAGTTGTTTCATGATTACTTCCTTGAATTCCAATGGGTTTTTCTTCTGGATATTGTTGATTCATCACAAAAGTAATGTAATAAGGTGACTCATAGTTATGTTTTGTTGTTCTTTGATTTGATAGCAATTCAATATGTGTCAATATTTTTCGAAGTTTCTCCCTCTGTGGATATCTCTATCTTGTATTCTGAGGGTGGTTGAAACTACCCATTTATATCTTATTGCCTCTTCTGTAATTCAACGTCTCAAAAATGCACACACTCTAACTTGAGTGATAAAACCTATCAGAGACGTAGCTACCGCCGTATTGATAACACCCAACATATGTAACTTTCAAACAAGTTTTATTAATACAATTATTTTTACTTATTTTCCAAAAAAGATCCCCCAAGGAGTTTTGTACAGGGCCCGCTTAGGAATCGCTATGCCAGTGAAACATCTACAGAAATTTATAAATCTCAAAAGTTCACATACACATATCCTTATCACTCGTTATTTTCAGATTCCAATCTTACATTTCGAAACTCCTGAAAGCAAATTCATAAATATTTTTCCTTCTGTTAAACAACATAGATTCTGGTTTACATACAGTGGCACACACAGAAATTTTTCAAAAGGGGGGCGGTTTAGGTCGAAAGCCCACCATTCTCGTATCATACCCTAATACGTCACCAAACATATTTTTTTTTGATTTTCTGGGGAACAAAAAAAAAAGTAAAAAATAAATTATTGATAAATACTTAATTAAATTTTAAGTAAAGGGTGTTTTTTTAGAGGTATAGAACTTTAAATTGCAATAAAACAACGATGTATTATTCGATTGACATGAATTTTTTTTTTTTATTCGAAAGATAATCTTGTGGCATTACATTTTAAATATGATTTCTGGCATATGACTGCCACGGCTGGCTCGGATGTAGTCCAATCTGGGCGTCCAATTTTCGATGACTTTTTCCAACATTTGTGGCCGTATATCGGCAATAACACGGCGAATGTTGTCTTCCAAATGGTCAAGCGTTTGTGGCTTATCCGCATAGACCAATGACTTTACATAGCCCCACAGAAAATAGTCTAGCGGTGTTAAATCACAAGATCTTGGAGGCCAATTCACAGGTCCAAAACGTGAAATTAGGCGGTCACCAAACGTGTCTTTCAATAAATCGATTGTGGCACGAGCTGTGTGACATGTTGCGCCGTCTTGTTGGAACCACAGCTCCTAGACATCATGATTGTTCAATTCAGGAATGAAAAAGTTAGTCATCATGGCTCTATACCGATCACCATTGACTGTAACGTTGTGGCCTTCATCGTTTTTGAAGAAGTACGGACCAATGATTCCACCAGCCCATAAAGCGCACCAAACAGTCAGTTTTTCTGGATGTAACGGTGTTTCAACATACACTTGTGGATTAGCTTCACTCCAAATGAGGCAGTTTTGTTTGTTGACGTAGCCATTCAACCAGAAGTGCGCTTCATCGCTAAACAAAATTCGCTTATGAAAATCGGGAACAACGGCAATCTCGTTTTGGGCCCATTCGACGAATCTACGCCTTGCTTGATGATCGTTTTGATGAATTGCCAAACCAACCTGAGAATAAATCACTTGACAGCTGTTAAATCGGTCGCCATCTTGGAAAGTAATGCCAACTTAAACTTCTATACCTGGAAAAAACACTCTTTACTATCTATATACATAGGATTATAACCAACCGAAAAAAAAATTAAGGGGGATGGTTCCCTTAGGTGCGCCACTGCTTATACATACTACGCAAATGGGAGTTATATTTTAAAAAACACAGACGATGTATTGAGGTGATCTTTATGGTAAAAATTAAAAAAATCCGTTGGGGTCTATGGCAGACTTTCTAGTGAGTGTTAACTAACGCCGCACTTTTGAAGTAAGGCGAGGGTTACTCTAGCGACGGACTCATAATTATGAACCATGGTCAGATTTTCGAAAGAGAAGAGCAAGGTTTTCAGTGAAACAAGATATAAAAGTCATTTATATACATATGGGCGTGCACCCGGAATGAGAGGCACCCTTCCGGTAGCGGTCGCGATTAAGACAACCGTGCTCCAATTAATATTTTCGAAGACATTGTTTTTTAATAAAACAGAGACAGAAGTCTGATGAGCCGTAACCGTTTATTCGAGTGAAGGAATATTAACGTCGCACTATTCAGCTACTCGAGAGTTTTTGGCGACGGACCTCGTAATTTTGAACCATGGTCAAGTGACGAGGGCGAAACCTGACTTGGCACAGTTATGACTACCGTATAATATAGCTCAAAATCAGAGAGTATTCAAAAATATTGTACAGATATTTTACTTAACTCGACTCATTCTATGGTGTTGTTGCTAATGCCACCTGTCTGACGGTGTCGGATCGAGGCCCACGAAATTCATCGTGGCTGGGGGTTGTTTCTTTACGCCTGTCGTTAGCCGTAGCTTTGAGCACCATGCAGGAGATGTAGCCCTTTTTCATCCCAATTTTGAGGGTGGTCAGGGGCCTCCCACTTCTCTTCCCCTAACCTCAAAAGAAGACTTATAGATCGAAGTTTATTTAGAGGCACTATACATATACAAACATCCATGCCTTCTCCCAGATTCGAACCCAAGCCCTACGGCACAGCAGTCAGCATCACTAACCATTATACCAGATAGGTGGCACTAATCCTATAGTAGGCAACGACAGAGTTCTTACGGTACTTGTCTAAATTACTGTACAAAAAAAAAATTTTTTTTTAACTCTAGAAAGATTGAAACTTAGCATATACCTACACTTAGCCACACACAAAAGTAAGTATGTAGAGTGTATGTGATGATGTCCTATGAAAAAAAACAGACCTACAATATTAGAGTTTTCAAATTAACGATTTATTTCGACTGCTGCAAAATCGAGTTTAATTACAAAATGAAAAATATGTAAAAAATACAAATATTTAATTAGCATGATTAGCTTAACTTAAAATAGGATGTAGTTTACATCATAAAAGTAAGTATGCAAATTCAAACAAAGACATTAATATTGCAAATTTTACAATTTTTCCAAAAAAATTAGTAATTTGTTGGATAGCCTTTGGCCTTAATAACAGCTCTCAATCTAGATGGCACTGATTTTACTAAATTTTGAGTGACAGAAGACGGTATTTTCTGCCACTCCTCCAAAAGGGCTTTGTTAAGATCCTTCTTAGTTTTTATCTCTTGCCTTCTAATTTGGCGATCGAGATAATCTCTCAAGTGTTCAATGGGATTAAGATCAGGTGACTGTGGTGGGGTTTTTACCTGTTTTCGCACGTTATATAGCAGCCATTCTCGAACAACCCGAGCAGTATGTTTGGGATCATTATCTTGTTGGAAAGTGAAGGATCCATCGAGTCCCAATTTAGAAGCACTTTGGCTTAGATTATTCTTTAAAATATTCAAATAGCTATATTGATTCATTATTCCGTCGATTATAACTAAATTTCCTACTTCAGTTGCTGCCATGCAACCCCAAACCATATTCGAACCACCACCTCTCATGTTCTTTGGTTCTAGAGCAGCATTTGCTTTCCTCCAAACTTTTTGGTGTCCATCTGACTCGTGGATGTTGAATTTACTTTAATCCGAAAAAATCACGGAATTCCAAAAATTTATGTCATGCTTTTCATTTTCTTCTCTATTCTCTTTTTGCGATTCATTTTGCTAACAAATGGTTTTCTTCGCATATTTCGACCATGGTGTCCTGCCTTCCGTAACACACGGCGAATTGTTTCAGGATTGTATGACTTCGCAAAATTGTTTTCACATTAGTTGTCACACAATTTTGGTGCGCTAATCTCTTCGGATTTTTTTTTTCACATTTTCAACAATAATTCGCCTTTCTCGATCCGTGAAAATGGGTGGTCGTCCTGTTCTTGGCTTGTTTAGAGTATTTCCCTTAGCCTGGAACTTTTCAATGATTTTTTGCACTGTTGTACGACTTTTGCCTATGGTTTTAGCTATTTGTCTCTGGGACTTGCTTTCCTTATAGAGCTTTATTATTATATCCTTTAGATCTTTTAATAATTCTTTACCACGTGGAGGCATTGGAGAATTGTTGATGTATTTAAAGCTCAAACTTACAAGCTTTGTTGCAGAACTTCTAAACTTATCACTGAAATACGAAAAATCACTCGAGAAGTTTCATTCAGCCTATTTAAAAGTCAAAAACTCAGAGTGTATGCATACTTTTGTGATTTAAATTTCTACTGGTAGTTAACAAAATTACTCTCTTAAAGTTTTCAAAATATAATGATTTGGTTTATTTTTCATTATTTTATGACTTGAATCAGAAGCTATAAACAACACCCTCTAAAATAGTATTTTTCTGATATTTATTTGAGAACTAGAGCTTTTTCACTTAAGCTATGAGTTGCATACTTACTTTTGTGAGCAAGTGTATACTGCCCAAAAGCAGTCAAAATGACTGCATTGTGAAAGAAGGATTAATATGTAAAGAAATTTGTTTAAAAAATTAACTTCTGATATTTTTTATATTATTTACAGTCATATGACAAGTTATTAGTAAATATTAACAATAAAAAAATTTTACTTAACTTGGAAAGAAAATATATTCTAAGAAATTGTACATTATATATATGTAATTGTGTTTTTCTAATTGAAATTAAAAAGCAGTCAGAATGACTTCCTTGGGCAATCTAGTGTTAAAGAAGGTATTACTTTAATTACAGAAAACTTTTTTTTTGCTTCCCAATAAATATATAACCTTAAAGCAACATTTTCAATTTCTTAGGAAGGTTTCTCAAACACCCTTTGGCGGCCTGGGTGTGTAATGTTACAAATGAACCACGAATTTTAATCCTGATTTCATGAAAGGTACGCTATGCAGAATAACCAAAGTCTGCTATATGTAAATTAAAATTGATCCTGTAACTTTTCGCGTGATATGATATGGAATAGTAAAATGTTGCTCACACAGGTGCCCTCGTCACTTTACCAAAATTGTGCCGTTAATAACGAATCAGTCAAAAGCAATAGCCCTAGATGTTCATTCACATCAAGGCAAGGGGTATTGGTGACGGATTCTTAAGTTTGAACCACGGTTAAGTGACAAGGACGACACCTGAATAGGCACCCATCTCCAAATTGTCGCATCAGGCCAGTGGGACTTTGAGTCATGACAGATTTGATGTGCATCAATCTCTATACACACGAGTCTCCAGTGCATTATATTTCGAACCAGCGACTCGACAAGGTTGACCACACGAGTTCATGACCATGACCATAATGTGGTCAAAAATATGCAAGAAACAGTATTTGTCAATAACTCCTTAACAGTAATTTTGTAAAAGGGCCAAATTTTTCAATTTTTGTATAGCTGAATTTTAAACTTTATTACTAAAAGTAATTTATTCTCATAATTAGTTTTTATCATTATAAATATATTGTCAAGATAGACGAGAATTCTCTTGCTTTTAAATTAACTTGAAAAACTGACTTGCTCTTTAAGTTCATTTAAAAATTGCGTATTTTACTCAAGGACTTTCTTTTAAACTTACAATACTTCGTAATCTTTGATAAAAGAAATTCCAGAAATTGATTTATATCTTCCTTTTTTAACAATCTCTCTCTTCACTCTGAGCAAAATGATATCCAGGAATAAGCATAGCTTTATTGACCATTCATTTACTCTCGACCTGTTTCTTTCATATTTGGTTTCGTCTATCGTTCCCGTTGGCTTGGTAGTTAGGAGAGGGTGGCGCAAGCTCAGGTGTCGTCCTCGTCACTTGACCATGGTTCAAACTTGCGAGGTCCGTCACCAAAAGTCCTCGTGTAGCTGAACAGTGCGACGTAAATATTCACTCACTTCATCTATCGTTAAACACAGCCGACGAAGTGGAACAACTCTAAGCAATGTACACTAGGTTCAGATTGAAAATCTTGACAGTAATCACGATTGGAATCGAAGCTTTCTCGATAGCATTAGGTGAGAACACGTCGTCACAAAAAACGCGAGTATAGCAATCGATTTTTAAACATATTGATGTCACCAGCAAAGGGAACGGGGGGTCATTTTAAGTGGGTGGGTCATTTTAAGCCAAATACTGTACTTACTCGCCGCTACATTGGGTCTAATGCATAAGGGCAATCTGATAAGGCAAAGAATCGGAAATAAGGGTGGTAAACACAAGTCCAAAGATCTAAGTACATGTTGTAAGATGGATACTCAAGATTACAATGAATGGCTATTTTTTTAAGAGAATGAATTACTGTAATTGTTTCAATAACTTAACTCAGGGGCGCGACAGCCCTTGAGGGCAAAAGCCTACTGTGCCCAACTCAATATAAGCGACTTTGGGTCCTGAGGTGCATGAGCAGAGGTTTCGGTCAGGTGGCCAGTCTAACGCGAAACCCCCAATGTTCTCAAGCAAGCTTGATTCTCATTTATCGACCCATTGAAGGGATGAAAGGATGTCAACCTTGCCCAGACCGGGGTTTGAACCTCGGACCTGTGGTGTGGAAGCGCTATGTACTAACCACTCAGCCACTGGGCTTAATTGTTTCAGTAACTAATTAATATTTAATTCCTTTTATAAACACACAACACTTTAGTTTTTAAAGTGATAATTTCCATTGGCGTGATTTGCTGGAAAGTGAACTTGAATTAACATCACACTCGGGAATGTAACGCTCATTCGTCTTTTTTCGCCTGTATTCGGAAAGCTTGTTCCGACAAGATTGCCCACCTCTAAAAAGAAATCACGTGACTAAAAGAGGGACGCTCTCCCGGGTTTTTTTAGTACTCAATCTTCCTTCTTGTATGCTTATTTAATCAGTTCATCTTCCCACGTGTATTTATTATTCAAGATATATCAGTAGGAATAACTATAAAGAAAGGTACGATATTTCTTTATTTCTGTATAACTTTATTCTTGTGTCATTATTGATTTTTTTTTTCTTTTTAGTTTTGAAGGCACGATATAATAAATTGATGCATTTTTTCCAACATCCCTAATTATGTATAAGTTTAAGATATTTTGCTTTATATGGGAAATCAGTGTTTAAATGGGAAATTAGTGTTTTGTTTATTCTGTCAGATCTTAATTAACTCAAAAATGTTATTAATTACTTAACCTAAAGCTGCACACATTTTATACTAATGCATCGTTATTCTTGCGTGCCCAACTGGTCATCTAATAAACTTGGCAACCATATGTTTCGGCTTTTTGTTTCCCAAAAGATGAACACAGTTGATGCAAACTTCAGAAGGGACAATCCCTAGGAAATTTAAAAACAAATCAAATGATGTTTCAATAGAAGAGTATCAAATTTAAAGTACATAGCGGGTTATTGCGTTCATAATATAAAATTCGAATGCTACGACTACAAATAGATTTGTTGTAGACAAAAAAAAATCAATTTCGATTCAGAAAATGTTGAAGGGGCAAAATATTTGAGACTTCTGGATAGAGGAGGTTCAAAATGTTCACAGATATTGTTATGAAAATCATTTCAACGCAATGTTTTATTTTTAATTTGTATATCGAAAAAATTCAAGTTAAAATATCTTAAAGTTGATTGCCAATTATCTTGCTTTACAAGCATATCTGAATTACATGAAATGTGGAATATCTTGCATTAGTTTAATTTGTGCCGAGCTCATTGCGATTTCAACTAATTATCATCTAGGGTTTCTTTGGGGACAGAATGGCAATTCTTTCCAACCAACTCGAGAAGAGAAGCGTGAATATTCAAATTAGGAATCTTATAAATAGTGGAAGTTTAGCGTACGTGGTGTGGCTATGACAAGTGAATATACGCGAGGTCTATGTTTTGCCAGTGCTTGAGTCAGAGGAAATCCCGAGTTCATGTTTTAAGCTACCCGTACCTGAGCGATCAAGTTAAAGGTGGATACCATTCAACAAGGACAAAAGCCACGTCAGTTAGAATCAAGCGAATTGCTGTTTACTCAAGATATAGCGGTAAGACTGTTAAATCAAGTTATTAAGAACTGTGTAGTTACTGAAGTTAGAAATAGTCAGTAGAGTTAGATATAGTGGTCGGTTACGTGATTATTTGATAATGCGCATTGTGTGTCTCTTCACTCCAGATTCATTTGAATTCAATATTATTATTATTGTATATTGTTTAAGTTAAGATCTTAATAAAGAGATATTAAGATAAGAGAAATATGGCTGTTTCTTCATTCCTTCCCACAGATCTAGGTCTCGAGGATAATGTAGAAATGGGACGCCCCCGACCGGGTGCCTTACAAATTCATGTTCTGTAAACTATAACACCCCTGTATTTTCATTTTTCTAAAAATATTCATTACATTTGGCAATATATGCTTAAACAATTATTCAAAATAGAGCAATGAAGAAATTTTAACGGCGATGGATAATCGAAAAATGAAGTGAAGGAACATGTTCGATATAAAGTCTTTTTTGAAAAAATTGGCAATTTTTTTTGTGGCGGGGGAAGTACTCTTGTTGTCAAGAAAAGTATAGAGTTGCAGAATGTTATCCCCTCCCAAAAAACATGAAACGCGGTAGCTTGTCCCCCCACCTCTTTTAAGGAAAATGAATGGCAGGATTCTTTCCATTCTTTCATGAATCGGAGAAATGTGTGCAGCGAAATGTAGAACAGAAAATGGACAAATAATTCTAATGTGGTTACTATTTATATTTAACCCAATCAAAGTGTAAAGAAAATTATATCGAATTTATTCACAAAAATTTAGTTGCCTACACTGTGTGTGAAGCCGGATCAACTCTTCTGAACAAATTGCCTATTTTAAATGTAGATTTTTCAAAAGACATATCAAAGCCTTTAGAAGATTTTTCAAAAGACATATCAAAGCCTTTAGTAAATTTTTTTAAAATCAAAATTCAATTAAATTATGTCAAATGATCCAAATGAAAGTACGGAACAACGCTTGACGGGGTTTTTTTCAGGTATTTAAAAAATTTTGAATCCTTCTCTCTCTCTCTATATATATATATATATAATATATATATATTATATAAATATATATAAATGTATATATATTATATAATATATATATATTATGTAAATATATATAAATGTATATATATTATATAAATATATATACTATATATATATATGTATATATATATTATATAAATATATATATACTATATATATATACTATATAAATATATACACTGGTGTGCAAAAAATTAAGGACGAAGTCGAAAAATTAGCATATCAGCTGAACGAAGAGGCAGAACGGACAGAAAGACCAATCAGGAGATTAAGTAAGGTGATGTACGGTAGCACATGCGCAGATATGCAGGTAGACGTAATGGGGGAGTGTCTGAGTAGTATAAAGCATGTTGTCGGTGTAAGATTAGTATTTCTGGCAAAGAGATTGCACGCCGTATAGAAGTTAAAATCATACCGAGTTGCTGCCTCAGCGAGAAATGGCGAATAATCAATCTGTTAGACGACATCTGGATGCTTTTACCCGAGGTCGAATCATTGGGAAGTTGAAGGAAGGCCGCAGTGTGACAAGTGTAACTGCAGAGTTCGGAATTGCTCACAGCATCGTTTCACGACTTTGGAGACAATTTCAAACTACAGGAACAGCTATCCGGGGGTTCAGTAGTGGTCGTCCACGAGGAACCACACCCGCAGATGACCGGTACATTGTCTTACAGGCCAGAAGAAACAGGCGGCAGACAGCGGGAGAAATCGCTAGGCGACTGGACGACCGATATCGCGTTTTACCGTGGCCAGAAGACTGCACGGTGGTGGTCTGTTTGCACGACGCCCTGTACGGTGTGTACCTTTAACGCCTGCCCATCGGAGAAGGCGTTCTCTGTGGTGCCGGGAACACCGGAATTGGAGAGACAATGAATGGGGACGAGTACTCTTTACAAATGAGAGCAGATTCAGTTTGAGTAGCGATTCTCATCGCATACTCATCTGAAGAGAGCGGGGAAGCCGCAATCATCCCTCGAACATCATTGAAAGGGACAGGTATGGAGGTCGCGGTGTTCTCGTTTGGGGAGGCATCATACTTGGTAGTCGTACAGACCTTCACATCTTCGACGCAGGTTCAGTCAACGGGACCCGTTATTGTAACGAGATTCTTCTTCCATATGTGCGTCTTTTTAGAGGCGCTATGGGTCTGCAGTTCCTTTTCATGGACGACAATGCACCATGTCATCGCACAGTAGCTGCCGAGCAGCTCTTAGAGAGTGAGGATATTGAAGGTATGGATTGGCCGGCACGATCTCCGGATCTCAATCTCATCGAGCATGTATGGGATTTTCTTGGCTGACGCTTGGCAGCTCGTACCTTACCACCAGTAACGATTCGGGAGCTTCGATTGGCGCTGCAAGACGAATGGGCAGCAATGCCTCAACAACTCATTGACACCCTCATTCTCAGCATGGACAGACGCTGTGAAACCTGCCTAGCAGTCAGGGGAGATCATATCCCCTACTAAAGACCGGATGTTTCTTGCTGGTGTGACATCTTCGATGGGAGTGAACCCCCATCTTCCAAGTCACAATAGGTTTTATGTGACATAGTCTATTGTCGTGAATTCCCATCTTTCGATAAATGTTATGGTTTTACCAGATGGTCACGGACAAGTGCCTCACCCATCGATTGTCCCTGAATGTTTTACGATCAACCAGCTGTAGAATGACAGGTGCACGTGGCCATGGGGCCATTGTTTATTGTCTGAACTCAGGGAGTGGAGTTAGCAGACGGGTCGGCATAATAGACTTAAGAGTTCGGCGCCCCATTGACAATAGGCGAAGCCTATCTTAAAAATAACCATGTTGTCTTTTTCTAGTGTTGTATGAAAGGGAATACTAGAAACAGGTGGCGTGATGGGCCAGTGTGTCCAGCTGCGAACAAGGAACTATGGCGCCTTGGACCAGACAGCTCGGGTGTGTTTTGGCGTGTTATGCGCCAATAGGACGAGGGAGGTCAAGAGAGACTTTGTTGACCTGCGAATAAGAAGGAGCGAGGGGCGTGTTGTGAACACACCCCTGATGTTTAAAAAGGGTTGTTTTTGGAGGACACAAAAAAAGACCTGAAAAAAACCTGGAGAGGGAGAGTAAGTAAGAAAGAGACCCGGAGAGAGAGAGAAGAGAAAAGACCGGAAAAAAAAATCCCCGAGAGAGAGTGAAAAGACGATGAACGCCGGTGGCGTTGAGCATGAGTATATGAACTGACCACACCGGCTTGGCATTTAATCTGGATTTATATTACTTCATTTACAAAATGTTAGCAAATAAAGTTTGCTTTTATTTGTATATTAAGCTGTAAAGATTTGTTTATAGATGGATAGCTACTCGCGACGTTACACTGGACACCCATCACAGGGATGTTTCGGCCTTCAGTCGCATTGCGCTCCATGCTACTTTTTCAATCAAGCTTCTTTTTATCCCTCTGATTTCTCTTTTAGTAAGTGTTGCTTACATTACACATGTCCTTACGTATTGGGGATCTTACGGTATTAAATGTGTTGATTTGGAAAGCTTTTGTACAAAGTTATATTGAAAAAACCGTCTCGTCCTTAATTTTTGCATACCAGTGTATATATACTATATATATATATATATATATATATATATATATATATATATATATATATATATATATATATATATATATATATATATATATATATATATATACTATATATATATATATATTATAAATGCGAAAGTTTGTGAGTATTTTTGTGGGTCTTTCACGCAAAAACAACTGAATAGATTTTAATGAAACTTTACAGTAGTATAGCTTATACATCAGAATAGCACATAGGCTATAATTTATAGCATAGACTATAATTTATAAAGATATTGTATTAAGTGTCCAAAATATAACGATATTTGTCAAGTAAGTAGGAAAAATTCAGCCATCTGCGAGCAATTCTAGCTTGCGCTGCAAAAAAAGCCCACGTCAGCATATATCTAACTTTTGTTTGTGAAAGAACTTTTTTTTTTTTTTTTTTTTTGTTTTGGCTACGCAAGGTGCTCGCTTCTAATTAATTCCACTGATCAGCATAATGCCTATTTTTTTATTTCAGAATAAAATTAAGTTTTGAAGGGAGAGGTTGTTATAAATCTCTGTTTATTTTAATGTTCTTTTTATGATTTTATTATGCATATTTGGTAGTACGAAATTGATCTTTTTTCCAAATAAATGATTTTATCAGTTCTGATACTTAAAGTAAATAAACTTTCTCTTTCACACTGCATCATTTAGACGAATTTTCAAAATTTGTTTGTGATTAGTAGTTAATTATAACGCTATAATTTTAATTTAATAAGCAGATATTGCATTTTTAAGTATAAAAATAATTAAAACTACTGTACTGTATTTTTTGGAACGAAAGTGAATATTAACGTCGCACTGTTCAGCTACATGAGGGCTTTTGGCAACGGATCACGTAATTTTGAATCATGGTCAAGTGACGTGGACGACACCTGAGCTGGCACCCTCTTCTCCTAACTACCACACCACACCAACTTAGAAGGAATATTCTACCAATACTTAGCAGGAATATTCTTTGAAATCCACTCTTCCAAGATATATGGCAGCACGGATTCCATGATGAGTATTTTAGCGGAAAAAATAGTTTGTCAAAATTTAACTGTCTTATGTTTTTGTATGTTAATGAGAAGACCTTAGAAAATGATTTGACTAATTATTTTAACTGAATGGTATATATAATTAATTTTACAGTGGAATATATCTTTAATTAATTTATTAGCTCTAACGGATTAAATTTTCCAAAGGGAAGTATTTTGTTTATGTATATCCCTTAATTTTCAATGTAGTGATCCAAAAAAAAAATATTGTATGAAAAAAACTGCAGTAAATCATAATGCGATGGATAAAGTGTTAACGTGCATTTCTCCCCTACACGGCGGGTCTTACAAAGCTCTAATAAAGCTCGAGCTACGGAAGTAGCTAGGCATTTGCCAATTTGACTCTATCGTTAACATTTCGCTATGTTTTTCATTGAATCGCCATTATAATTTAAGAAACGGCGTTGCTTGCGAACATTACAATTTTAAAATAAAATAAATACAGCTGAAAGTAATATTAATGCATTACACTTTCAGATATAAATTATTTACACTACTTTAAGCGTTCATTACGCAAAACTTTTAACAATGTGTTACTTTTGGTGAGCAGAGATCAGCTTAGGGAGGTATTTTGAAAAATAGACCCTCAAGAGTGTTACGAGGAATTATAAATAAAAAAAAAAATCCTTTTTATCAGCTATTAGATCTACATACTTAAAATTTAACAAAGGTATTTTTTTTTTGTTTAGCTGAGATATGCAAAAAGCTTTTTTTGTTTAATTTGCAATTCACATAAAATTAACTCATAAAAAACTTCTTTTTCCTTCAATCTGTGTTGTTCAATTTTTCAGTTCACCCGTGCGAAGAACGGGTATACCAGCTTGTATATATATAAAGTATTTATAACCTATTTCAGCTACCATTAACCTATTGTTTCCTTCTTAGAATATAATTAATTCACAAATATGTATATTTAGCAAAAAATATTACTTTTTATGAGTACAGACATATGATTAAATAATTTTATATGACAATATTAATATAATATCCTCTTGTTTTTTATTAACCTAATCACTGAAATAACATTACAGAATTTGAAGTTATCACTTCTATAGTGTGGTCATAAGCACTCTCTTTTTTTTTGCATTTGACTTATCCAAGTTTTTGAGAAATAACAGCACACACACATATAATAAATGAAAGAGAAAGTATGATAGGACTTTTTAATAAATTATAGTTTAAAAAATACACTTTTATAGTTAATGGAGCTAAAAAGTAAAAAATAATTCTTAATATAAGAATAAAATGATTAACGAGAAAATTAATGTCATTGTGGTAAAGGCGTGAGTGTGGGATGCTTTGAACTGCATTTATACACTAACTCAGCATTTCGGAATAGAACTAGTAAGAAATTATTGGTTTCGAGCACCCCACGTTTTTACCACAATGACATTAATTTTCTCGTTAATCATTTTATTCTTATACTAGCTGGAATACCCGTTCTTCGCACGGGTGAATTGAAAAATTAAACAATACAGATTGAAGGATAAATAAGTTTTTAATGAGTTAATTTTACGTGAAATGTATACTAAACAAAAAAAACATGTTTGATAAATTTTAAGTCTGTAGATCTAATAGCTAGTCAAAATGATTTTTTTATTTATAACGCCCCCTAACTCTCTTGAGGGTCAATTTTTGAAAGCACCTTCCTAAGCTGATCTCTGCCCAGAAAAAGCAAAACATTGTTACAAATTCTGTGTAATGAACGCTTAAAGTAGTGTAAATAATTTATATCTAGAAGTTTAATACGTTATTATTACTTTATGTTGTTATTCTGTTAAAATTATAATATTCGCAAGCAACGCCGTTCCTTAAATTATAACGGCGATTCAATGGAAACATAACGAAATGTTGGCGATAGAGTCAAGTTGGCAACTTGGCAATTGATTGAACTGTGCAGAAGTTGATATACTATAGCAGCACCTGGTGGGGATCTGCAACGAAGAAGATAACACAAAACTCTTCTCCATAAAAAAATACACATACATGCCAATTTTCATAGTGATCGGTTGAACAGTGTTGGAGTGAAGCGATGTCATACATGCATACAAACATCCATTTTTACTTTTTAGATAAACAAATACCATTAAGGAATCTAAAAGTTCGGATCATTAAAATAGTTTATAGAAAATTTACATGCAGTGAAAATCGTTTAACACAAAACTGAGAGGGGTATGATTTTTTTTTTTTTGCCTTGTGCTTATCGCCCATGAAATAAACTTTCAAAAAATTTGGTTGCGTATTGGTAGCAGGAAGCAAAGAGCCGATTGTGTGGTATATTCTCCCTTGGATTGTGAAAGTCGGGCAAAATCCCTGCATCGAAACAATGTTATCCGCCCCAAAACATGTCATATAGAAGCATGTATTGAGGGAAGGGCTACTCCTCCCCCGAACAACACATGCCTGCAGATTCCTCTTTCCATTTAAGAGCACTGCAAAATCTGCATTCTTTATCATCGCTTCAATTTTTATAAGCTTGTAGCTTTCGTAATCAAGAGTTTCGTCATACTCAAATGAAGCTTTATCGAATACCCCCCACGTGTTCTTTGTGAATATTAGACGTCTCTGTTGTGCCCTTTCAGCTACAGCACGTTTGCGAGATTCAGCTGCTTCAATGGTTTCTGTATCTCTCTGAGACGCCATGTAAGTTTCATGCTGAAGACGCCGAGCTTGGGACTGCTCTGGTGTCTCAGCAGCTCTGTGAGCTGCCTCACTCTCCGCCTGTTCAAGCCTTCGCAGTTCGGCTTGTAGAAACGTTTCGTTAAATCTAGCTACTGTCTTAGCTCGAGCTATATTAGAGCTTTGGGAAAGATTAGACTTACGCTTTCGCGACATAATTCTTAGTATAGGTGCTTTTTCTACATTTCCAAAAAAAATACAATACGGCATTTATTATTTTTATACTTAAAAAATTCAATGTCTGCCTATTCAATTAAAACTATAGCGTTATAATTAACTACAAACCCCAAACAAAGTTGCAAATTTGTCCAAATGATGTAGTGCAGTGTGAAAGACTTAACTTATCTGCTTTAAATACCAGAAGCGATAAAAGTAAGTTTTATTCTGAAATAAAAAAAATAATGATTACAAAGCAAAAAAATTAGATTCGAGTGCGCACTGGTGCCTGGCGTAGACAAAACAGAGGGGAACGTTTTGTTTCATACATGAAAGATATATATATGCTGACGCGGCACGCCAGAAAATCTTGCAGATGGCAGAATTTTTTCCTACTTACTTGACAATTATCGTTATATTTTGGACACTTCACACAATATCTTTATAAATTATAGCCTATGTGTTATTCTGATTTATAAGCGATATTATTGTAAAGTTTTATTAAAATCCGTTCAGTTGTTTTTGCGTGAAAGACGCCCAAACATCCTCACAAACTTTCGCGTTTATAATATATATTAGGATTAAGAATTATTTTTTTTTACTTTTTAGCTCCATTAACTATAAAAACGTGTTTTTCGTTTTTAAAACTAACTTATTTTTAACTTTTTCGTTCGATCTACAATAAAAGCGCGTGTTTTTTTTTTTTTAGTTTTTTAAACTATCATTTATTTATTGATGAATTAATCTTAAATGCGTCATTTTTTAGAATCTGAAATACCCATTGGCATCCTATCAGTGCTTCGATATAGCCTGGTTTACAAAATGTAGGATCAGCTAATTAAAATGTGCCAGTGCTTCTCAAACTTTCAATACTGGCGACCCAATTTTCAATCATAATTTTTGTCGCCCCCCCCCTGTACAACAATAATGTATTTACTGCAATAAAAATGCACTTTGAGAGAGAGACGCTAAAGTTACAATACGGTCTTAATTATAAACCGTACAAATTAATGCGATAAGTATATTAAATTTTGTATATATAACTTTTAAGTAATATATATTTTAAGAAAATTACTTAAAATATGTATTACTTACTTATTATTATGTTATTTTTCTTTCTCTAATTTTTAAATTGGAACAGACCGCAAAATGATATATTTAATTAAAGATTTATTTCCTTCAGCATCCATTTCTTAAAGTACAAATGTCATTAGAAAAATAGTCTAGTCTATGTTGCTCGCTATCATATCCATCACATCTGGCATTATCGGGTACGTTTGCATGAGTCTGGGTAACCTATCGGACGTCTGCGCAAAACATGTAAAAATGCTTTTCCTCGTACGTCGACTCGATACTTTTATAGCTACCGAGTCTAGCTTGAATGTACATTTTTTTAATTTGCACGTTAATTGTAATTCATGGTAATTAAGTATTTATGGCAGTAGATTAAAACAAAATCATACATATACATTTTTAAGTCGTAAGCAAACATTCGACGATAATAAAGGATCAACAAGTACACAGACGAGCATGGTTCCGAAAATAAAATCAAGGCAATATCCTCAAAAATACTTATATTTTGGATTTACCACTACTGAAGTAAGTGATGGGGGAAAAAGCCCCAGCTCGTTATGTGTTAAAACTTACAAATCTGAAGAACATGTGAAAGTTGTTTTTAAAACATGTAAAATCATTTAGCCATGTTGGCAAAGAATTTTAAATATTTTCTGGATGAGGACAGCTTGGTAGCAAGTTACGAGTGGATTAGGGATCTATTTCGAGACATTCCAGAAGGACTAACAACTTCCGAAGAAATCTTCATAGATTTCACATCCAGAGTGAAAAATTAAAAGGCAATTTTGTAATAAATCGCTCTTTGAATTTTGAGTAGAGGTGGATGATGAATTTTCTGTACTGAAAACAAAAGAACTTCGTATACTATTACCATTTTCAACATCCTACCTTTGTTAAACCGGATTTTCTGCGGTGGCTGCTTTGAAGACAAAATATAGATCTCAGCTAAATATAGAAAAATAACTCAGAGTGTCAATTTCTGATATTAAACCTTTCTTTGAAAAACTTTGCTCTACAAGACAAGCCCATGGAAGTCCCTAATAATTATTAAACTTGTTCTTAATTCAGTGTTAAGAAATTATTTATAAAATACCTTCTTCAGTACTGATACATTAAACGTATACTGGCTGAAACACCGGCTCTTCGCACGAGTTAATTTTTTTAAAAAATAAAACATTATATTCTTGATATAATAGCTGAACTGTAAGGATAGTAAAACTGCGTGCACGACATTGCATACAGAAATGTAAAATAATTTTTTAGATAAATGCTATAATTGTAAATAACTGTTTAAAAGAACTGTAATTTTAAACCTCACCGAATTAGCATTTAGAATTAATGTTAAATAATGAAAAAGAATATAAAATTACGATGAAGAATAATTGTGTTACTTTTTAATATTTAAAGCGAGAAGACTTCAAAATGTTTTAACTCGGGAGCAGGCGTGCACTCGATACTAACGCTAATGGTATTGCGGGGGGACTCAGTCATCCCAATCATTTGTTTATAATTATTTTTACTGTACACAATACAAATCGGAATTCCAGTGAATAATTTAATTAAGAGGAAGTATACTTACCGGCTTTCAAGGACTATTCAATTTTTCTTTGATGATTTGAGAAAAAATCCAATAAAACTGAACTAAAATGATTCAAAAGTGCAAGACCTTAATAAAGGATGCAAATCAGAGACACTTTTCACTAATATTACAGAAATGTTATTTGCTGGCAAAGCTGTCATATTTTATTCAAGTTATTGTAGTTTTAATGAGCTTTCATGATCAAGTGAGTGAATATTAACGTCCCACTGTTCAGCTACACGAGGGCTTTTGGAGACGGACCTCGTAATTTTGAACCATGGTCAAGCGATGAGGACGATACTTGGGCTGGCCTTTTTTAACTACCTCACCACTCCAACAAGAGGACGTTTGAGCTCTCGACAGATTTAACGTGCATCTCTTCCCTACACGGCGGGTCTTTAGTGGTACTGGGCTCGAACTCATGATACCTTTGGTGATCAAAAAATAGCAAGTTGAACTTTTTCTTTCTTGTGTCTTTTTGACAAGGCAAACTGAACCTTGTGGTACAGTTACGGCTTCATATTTTAAGTTGACGGAGTTCTTTAGGAAGCATTTGAAAATTTTCTTTTCGTTTCATGTTCATCGTGTTTCTCAATCATGAATAGTATGCATTATTTCAACTTCCTTCAAAAGAGATAACAGATGTCCCGCGCCACCGCTCCCGGGTTAAAAGTGTATTCAGAAAAAAATACGGATGATCTAAAAAGGATTATGACGTTTTTCACTATGCTTTATATGTTTGAGAGAATACTCATAAAAATATAAATCTTGGCCAAATAATCCTTCAAAAATCAATCAATTATTTTCCAAATATCATAAAACTCTTTATTATTTACAATTCCCCTAAGCGAAAAACAAACACATAAAAGATGGGACGGAACTAATGTAGAACTAACCATACCAGTAAATTTGAAGGTCAATAAAATGATCAGCCTGGCTGAAAAGTGAATCATGTCTTCGTTTTCTTTTTAACTAATGTACAGTATTTCAATAATAATTACAGTGATGAATTGTTTATCTTCTTAAAATTTTTCTCAGGGTCTGGGTTTTATTTTTTCTTTTAACGAGTAATATTTTATGTTAAAACGTAATAAAAAAATCTCTCATTGAGGAAATGCAGCAAATTAAACAATGTTTTTTCCCTTTAATTTGGTTTTGGGATCAAAGATAGCTATTTGATGACGGAAAAACGCCAGTTGATAAACATAAATTATATCAGTGTTGGTGTGTATTTTTTTTATTATGGAAGAAAGTATTTTGTTTTACTTCTCTTTCCGGTTATTTTTTTTAAAAAAATCTTTAAATTTTCGATATGCTCGCGCCCCACACTTTGAGAAACACTGAGCTAACTGAAGGAAATCTGGAAGAGCTAAGTTTGAAATATTTAATGCGGAAGAAGGTGTAAAGTCAATGATATTTTTCACCAAAAAGAGCTCAATATTCTTTCCATAACTTGCATCAGTATTAGAAATAAAAGTACACGTTTTGAATCGAACAGTTTGTGAGAAATTATTTAGTCTGGTGGCCTCTGAATCAATTCTCAGCTGTTTTGGTAGTCGCCAATTCTGGAAATGGTACCCGAAATTAGTCGCCAAACCTAGATATTGTTAATCTTGATCAGGACAATTGGAACAAAATTATTAAATTATTGTATTGTCCTCGGTCCTTGACAAGTGTGCAAAATTTCGAATTAATCTGATCTTTTAAAGTGGGTAAAAATCGAGTTCAAAGATTCCGTTACACACAGGTAGGGATTACAATACCGGTATTTTGAGCCATTTGTACAATTTTGTAATACCGGTATTCACAAGTTAAAATACCGGTTTTTCGGTATTTACAAGAAATTTTTTAAATTGTCTCTTCTATATGTTCAGGGATCGTCAACATAGCAAAATAGTATACGTTTTTGTTTTTGTCTCCCTGACAAGCGAAATTAATTAGACTGAATATAAAGTTGCATCGTACGATCAAGAAGTGATAAAATATGTGAATCATCCAAGGAGGCGGGCCAAAAAAATTCAATTACAGCTCAGAGCGATACTGCATACGCACAGGATTTGTAGTCTGAAATTCGTATTCGTGAAAACAAGGTTGTAGCTGTGAAGAAAGTGCGTAATATTTCGAAACTTTTAAATTAGTGTTTTCTTTATTCACATTGTGTTTGCATATCAAACTTATAATGATTTTAAAACTGAAAATAAAAAAGAAGAAAAGAGACTAACCAATTCAAATTTGGTCAAAAGTTTATAGTAAATTTTCATAAAATTTTTTACCCACAAACCTTTTCACTTTCAGAAGAATTCGGTACAGTTATCGAAGATGATGATGACACTAATGTCGATAGTGAAGCCTCATGAACAAAAAATTAGAATTAGAAATAACAAACAAAAAAAATCCACAAACTGCAATGCAGAAATTAGCTATATACAAAAAAACCATCCGAAATTAAATCGATTTATTTCAAAAGATGAGAGATTTAGTAGTAAATACTTGGAAAAAGTACATCGCGTATTGCTAACAGTACCACCAACTGGTGTAGATGCCGAAGAACGTTTTCGACAGCAGGTAATTTTTGCACAAAATTACGTTCCAGGGTTAATGACAGTAGTAGATAAGAAAAGCCGATTCTGCTGTAAAAGTGGTGTAGGCGGTCGACGGTGGTGCAGAGTTGAGTTGTTTCACTCCTGCTTCAGAGTTGAGTTGTTTTCTCCTGCTAAGTTTGAGTTTTCTTTTCTACTGTCGAGTTGAGTTGTTTCTCCTCTCGAGTTGAATTGTTTGGTTCCTATTGCTGAGTTGAGTTCTTTTCTCCTGCTGAGTTGAGTTGTTTTTCTCCTGCAATGGTTTTGGTTTTCGAGTTGAGGGGGCGAGTTGAATTGTTTTCTCCTACAGCTAAGTTGAGTTGTTTTTAAAAAAATGTGCACAAAAAATGGAAGTATGGGAATGTTAAGCGTGCTCATGGCGCCACCTATTGATTATAATATACACTAATTATAAATTTTAAAATGATTGAAGTAAATAACGCTCAAATAAAAAAAAATAATAATAAATCCAGATTCAAACTCATGGCCTCAGATCAAAATGTCTCCACAGGACAATAGTATTTCAGTTACGCTAATCATTGTCCTATGAAGGCATACAGACCTGAAGAAAACTTATGTTTATAATCTCATGAATTTAATTTTGCAGGCGAAGCAGATGGCGACGTGTTTTAAAATCATTTTCTTAATTAAAATGAAATAAAAAAATATTTAATTTATATTATTTTAATAATTTGTAAATTTTAATTCAGTATAATGATTACATACACACACAGTAAAGATTCAAAGTAAATTGATTATTCAGAAAAATGTGCCGTAGTATACTCGTCATCAGCGTGAGCGGGTTACGATTTAACTTGTTTTAGCTTGTCTGATCTGGATTCTACAAGACGGCGACTGAATTCTACGTCAGAAATTATCTCAATGCTTAGAGCGGAGGAATACATTGCTTTCAACCACTCAGCGAACGCCGCTCAAGTGTAATTCGGTCAATATGCGTTAGACCAGTGCTTCTCAAACTTTCAATACTGGCGCCCCCTTTTCAATCACAATTTTTATTGCGCCTCCCCCTTATACATAATAATTTACTGAATGCAATAATAATGCACTTTTACGATAAAGCAACAATATTTATTATAAACCGTACAAATTCATGACATAAGTATTAAATTTTGTATATGTTACTTTTAAGCAAAAAAAGTTAAGTAATAGGATAATTACTAAGTTTTTTTTCCTTTCTCTGATTTTTAAATTGGAACATATTACAAAATGCGGTGGTTGCTTAGAAGACAAAATATAGATATCAGCTAAATATAGAAAATGAACTCAGGGGGTCTATTTCTTATCTTAAAACTCCTTTCAAAAACTTTGCTCTGTAAGACAAGCCCATGGAAGTAGCTAATAATTATTAAACTTGTTCTTAATTTAGTAGTAATTAATTAGTCATAAAATACTCTGTGCACCACTCATACATTAAAAGCAGTGTTTCTCAAACTTTCAATACTGGCGACCCAATTTTCAATCATAATTTTTGTCTCGCCCCCCTGTACAACAATAATGTATTTACTGCAATAAAAATGCACTTTGAGAGAGAGACGCTAAAGTTACAATACGATCTTAATTATAAACCGTAGAAATTAATACGATAAGTATATTAAATTTTGTGTATATGTAACTTTTAAGTAATATATATTTTAAGAAAATTACTTAAAATATATATTACTTAGAATTATGTTATTTTTCTTTCTCTAATTTTTAAATTGGAACAGATCGCAAAATGATGTATTTAATTAAAGATTTATTTCCTTCAGCATTCATTGCTCAAAGTACAAATGTCATTAGAAAAATAGTCTAGTCAATGTCGCTCTCTATCATATCCATCACATCTGGCATTATAGGGTACGTTTGCGTGAGTATGGGCAACCTATCGGACGTCTGCGCAAAACATGTAAAAATGCTTTTCCTCGTACAATTCCAGTCAATTTTGGTCGACTCGATACTCCTATAGCTACCGAATCTAGCTTGAATGTACATTTTTTTTAATTTCCACGTTAATTGTAATTCACGGTAATTAAATATTTACGGCAGTAGATTAAAACAATATCATACATACATTTTTAAGTCGTAAGCAAACATTCGACCATAATAAAGAATCAACAAGTACACAGACGAACGAGCATGGTTCCGAAAATTAAATCAAGGCGATCTTCTCAAAAATACTTAAATTTTGGATTTACCACTACTAAAGTAAATGATGGAAAAAAAGCCCCAGCTCGATATGTGTTAAAACTTACAAATCTGTAGAACAACATGTGAAAGTTTTTTTTAAAACATGTAAAATCATTTAGCTATGTTGGCAAAGAATTTTTAAATTATTTTCTGGATGAGAACAGCTTGGTAGCAAGTTACGAGTGGATTAGGGATCTATTTCAAGATACTCCAGAAGGGCTCTCAACTTCCGAAGAAGAAATCTTCATAGATTTCACATCCAGTGAAAATTAAAAGGCAATTTTGTAATAAATCGCTCTTTGAATTTGGGGTAGAGGTGGATGAGGAATTATCTGTACTGAAAACAAAAGCACTTCGTATACTATTACCATTTTCAACATCCTACCTTTTTCAAACCGGATTTTCTGCAATGGATGCCTTGAAGACAAAATATAGATCTCAGCTAAATATGGAAAAACAACTCTTTAAGTGTCAATTTCTGATATTAAACCTTCCTTTGAAAAGCTTTCCTCTACAAAACAAGCCCGTGGAAGTCCCTAATAACTATTAAACTTGTTCTTAATTTAGTAATAAGATTGATTGAATATTAACGTCGCACTTTTCAGCTTCACGAGGGCTTTTGACGACGGACCACGTAATTTTGAACCATGGTCAAGTGACGTGGATGACACCTGAGCTGGCACCCCTCTCTCCTAACTACCACACCACACCAACGGGAAAACGTTTCAACTCTCAACAGATTTAACGTGCATCGCTGCCCTACACGGCGGGTCTTTAGTGGTACTGGGCTCGAACTCGTGACAAGGCAAGCCACGATCCGATACCTATACCACTCGGCTACCGCGGCCAAATTCAATAATAAGAAATTATTTATAAAATACCTTTTTCAGTACTGATACATCAAACGTATACTGGCTGAAACACGGATTCTTCGCACGAGTTCATTTTTTAAAAAAATAAAACATTATTCTTGATATAATAGCTGAACTGTAAGGAGAGTAAAACTGTGTGCATGACATTGTATACAAAAATGTAAAATGATTTTTTTTTTTTTTAGATAAATGCTATAATTGTAAATAACTGTTTAAAAGAACTGTAATTTTAAACCTCACACAATTAGCATTTAGAATTAATGTTAAATTATGAAAAAGAATATAAAATTCTGATGAAGAATAATTGTGTTACTTTTTAACATTTAAAGCGAGAAGACTTCAAAATGTTTTAACCCGGGAGCAGGCGCGTACTCGATACTAACATTAATGGTAGTGCGGGGGACTCAGTCACCCCAATCATTTGTTTAGAATTATTTTTACTGTACACGACACAAATCGGAATTCTAGTGAATATTTTAATTTATAGAAAGTATACTTACCTTCTTTCAAGGACTATTCAATTCTTTGAGAAAAAATCCAATAAAACTGAACTAAAATGATTCAAAAGTACAAGACCATAATAAAGGACGCAAATCAGACACTTTTCAATTATCCTACCGAAATGTTAAACCAATCAATTCTTTTCCAAATATCGCAAAAACTCAATTATTTACAATTTCCCTAAGCGAAAAGCAAACGCATAAAAGATGGGAGGGAACTAATATTGATAATAACCATACCATAAGATTGAAGGTCAATCAAATGATTAGCAAACGTACTATGCAGCCTGGCTGAAAAGTGAATCATGACTTCCTTTTCTTTTCTACAACTAATGTACAGTGTATTTCAATAATAATTACAGTGGTGAATTGTTTATCTTCTTAGAATTTTTCTCATGGTCTGGGTTTCGTTTTTCTTTTAACGAGTAATATTTTATGTTAAAACGTAATAAAAAAAAATCTCTCATTGAGAAAATACAGCAAATAAAACAAAATGTTTTTTTTTCTTTAATTTGGTTTTGGGATCACACAGATAGCTATTTGATGACGGAAAAAAGCCAGATAATAAACATAAATTATGTCAGTGTTGTTGTGTGTATTTTTTTTTATTATGGAAGAAAGCATTTTGTTTTACTTCTCTTTCCGGTTATTTTTTTAAAAAAAAATATTTAAATTTTCGATACGCTCGCGCCCCCTTGTAGGATCATCGCGCCCCCAGGGGCGCCCCACACTTTGAGAAACACTGCGTTAGACCCTTATCACATTTTAGTTCAAAATTCATTTCGTTTGTTAGTATTGCGGTGGACTGTATTCAACAAGGAAAAAAAAAAATTATGATGTATGAAACACATAGCGAAAAACGAAAGTTTGAAAAGCCGTGGAATCTTCTGCAAATAAGAAAGCCAGAAGAGAAGTTTCAAAAGTAAGTAACAAAATAAAATAAATTTAATATGTAGTTTTTATAATGTTTTTTACACATTTCTAATCTTTATTAATTTTGATATATTATTTTCAGAAGTATGGAAAATTTATCGAGGATTGCATACCAGATGGAGTATTTCGAATTGGAGACGATGTTTTTGTCTTTGCAAGCACCTATTATGATTCCGTATCAGTACACATAAGACGTTTCAAGAAATATGGAAAAACATACTACCCAACTCCCGAGGGAATAACATTAGACCCACGGTGGATCGAATATATCATGCGTAAAAGAAAGTACCGGAATCACACTGGAGGAATTACCCCAAGTGGACTTTTCCCTCCTGAACGACACATTCAAATAACCAGTGAGAACTCTTCATTGATTTTACTTTCAAGCGCATTAAATACGGTCCGGATAAAGAGCCCACTTTTAAAGAAATAACCATATCCCGAGAGCAGTGGGTGTGTTGAAGGTTTCATCGGAGCACCTGATCTCCGCGAAGAGATCTTAATCTCCTATCAGAACATTTGGGAAATAGCATTGAAAATTCTTTACTTGCCCTTGTTAAAAATTAAAGTAGAAATAATAAGTACTGGATTGCTAGTTAATCGGGGTCGCCGTGCGTCCGAGGATCATTTGAAGTGACTTGCTCGACCAATGGCCGAGGGTTTCCCGGCCAATGGGCGGGCGAGCTTTCTACGAGTCTGAGATGGGAAGAGCAGGGAGGAGTGCGATCTGTAACGGGAGAGGAACTCTCCATTATTCTCGCTCGGGTGGTGTAGGGAGATCTTTAAAAATTAGAGAGATATTTGAAATTAGGGGACCTAAGATTTAGGCCTTTCGATTATAATTTTTAACGAAATTTTGATAAAATATATCAATCCTCTCTTCGTCTTTTGCATACCTAAACTGCCTACCCATTTCTAAAAAAAGGGGTAGTCGAGGAAGAATCTTCTTAATTCGCTGATCACGTCGTTAAATCCAAAGGAATTTTCGTTGTTGTTTTCATTTGTTGTAGGGGCTTCTTCGGGGGTGGCCGAAGTTCCGGGGATATTATTTTTATTTGGAGCGCCCGAGAGGGCGGCTGCGAAGGAGAGATTTGGTGTGACCGGTTTGGAGGGTTTGTTAATTTCTGTGATGGTGTTACGATTGTGAATCGTTTCACCTTTTTTCGGCTTTCTTTTAGGAAATTCTTCACACTGGCTCCAGTTGGCCATGTGTCCTGTCTTGTTGCAATTAAGACATATGGGGTTCGCTATTTTTTCTTTTATGGGGCAGTCACTGGTTCGGTGAGATTCACCGCATTTTAAGCACCTAGTGCGCATGTGACAATTTTTTGACGAGTGGTTGAACAAGTTACAATTGTAACATTGTGAAACCCCCGGTCGTCTGTTAAAAGTGTCGACCTGTAACGGCTAGGTAGCAACACTTTTTTAAATGGAAGATATCTGGGGAGTCTGGATTCCGTTCGAGCTCGACCATAAAAATGGGGAGCAGGGATTTTGTTTTCGATCTGGTGAGCTGGGCCACCTTTACGACACAAAATCCTTGAGAGGTTAAGTCTGCTTGGATCTCACCGATTTCGGTGGAAACCGAGAGTCCTTTGATGACAATTTTCTGGGGGCGGGAATCTGGCGGATTTATCACGTAGAATTCCTCGCATTTTTCTTCGAGGTAGATCGTTACAATACGGTGTTCATCGGTGCTTGTCGTGAAGATTTTGAGGTATATTCCTGCTAACTTAACGCCGCAGTTGGGGAAATCTTTATTTAAGTCTTTGATGATTGCCTTATAATTTTCTTTTTTATATTTGAACATAATTGGGGGGACTTTAGGGCGGGCGGCAACTGAAGCCATTGTTTGATTTAAGGTCGGGGGAGTAACT
The DNA here is from genome assembly GCA_019973935.1 of Trichonephila clavipes. Classification (NCBI taxonomy): domain Eukaryota; kingdom Metazoa; phylum Arthropoda; class Arachnida; order Araneae; family Nephilidae; genus Trichonephila; species Trichonephila clavipes. Next base: position 2,037,824 of record BMAU01017425.1, read on the forward strand.
TCAGCTTCCTTTCCGGCAAGACTACTAAATTTATTTTTAACGCTGATAGGCTGACTGGTCCCGGCAATGGGATCAGAAAGTTTTAATTTTTTCGCAACTTTTTTGGGGGAGGTGAAACCACCATCGGTATTTGGGTTTGCTATTTTCTTACTATCGTAGCTCGCTTGACGCGAGTGCTTCTTCGCGTTAGTTTCTGGGGGATCATTTAGCTTGATAGAATTATTAGTATTTTCCGGGCAATCCAGTACAGGGCAAGGAAGAAACAAAGCTAACTCACCCAATTTGTGCTCCTTCAGGGAAGAGAGTTCGTCATGATCTTTTTGGTATCCGACGAGGGCGTCATCGTCAGTGAGGTCTGGGAATTCCTTTTCGCTTTTGATGCAGTGCTCAAGGAAGGAGAGAGTCTACCATTCATCATCTTGACAAATTTTTGAATCTCCTTGTGGTGACGGCATTTGTCATTATCAGTTACTTCTGGAGGAGGTTCAGTGACCTTTTTTTTGGTTCTTTTTGTTTTCGGCGCTTGTCGTTGCCCTGAGCGGTTTTTCTGTCGCGTTTTTGGTTGCGATCGGGTGACTGCTGGCTCAGTTGCGTTTCCATTGCGTTGCATAATTCGAATGGGTTCATTCGTCCGTAATCTGGAATGTGTTCATCATTTGATTTGGGGAGAGAGGTCTTTTGGGCCTCGGCGTACCATCGGGTGGTTCGGTTTCCATGTCTGACATCGTAACAGTGGGACAAAGTTGTTTTGTTCTGGACAATAGTCTCCAAAAATGTGAAGTTTCTTTTAGAAGCTACAGTCAGTGTAAATCCCGAATAACAAAGCCTCGTCTTGTAAAACTTGCTTATATCCCCGTGGGAGAGAGAAACGTAGAGAACCTTTTTTCACCCCCTTGGCTGTTTCGTTTCCTCGGAACGATCTTCACACAATAAACTATACATCTTGGGCTTCAAAAAACCAACAAATTCCTTCAAGGGAAGGCATATGTTTCATTTTTTAAAGTTCCAGAAGACGATCGACCCCTGTTTTGCTTCAAGTAACTAAAAGGAGTGGCTTTTTCGAAATTGCTTAAATCCATTATTTCTGTGAAGTAATGTCGGTACATCACCGTATACATTTGGCGTCTCTAAAGTGTGCACGTAGGAAAGAGAATCAGTGTCCGTGCAACCAGGCAGTGTGCATTATAGAACTCCAAGTAAAACTTTTTGATAGGAAAATACAGCTCGTATAATCTCAATTTGGACACTGCTAGCACAGCGAATCCTATGCGTATAGGCTTGATCCAGGTAGCCGACGATGGGTCTGTTTCATTTTTGAACAACGTCAAGCTTTCGTTTAACGGTTCGAAATAGCCCAGGGCGCGGATCTGGCAGAGATATTTTTTAGTCTTCGATTGTTAAAAGCGCCCTTAACATTTTTACTCTTTTTTCTAACATTTTGATGACATTACTCTTCTCGTAAAAACGAGTTATTTAGTTTCTTTGAAAAATAACTTTTCACTTTGAGTGTTACAAGATAACCGTTTTGAATTGCTTAAAGGCAAATATACTCTCGCAACCATGGTTTTTGTGAAAACATTAATATACGGTGCATTTTGGTGAGCTTTAAACCCCGTTTCCAAATAGGAACTGCAAAGTTAAGTAGTGGACAATATAGTGTGCTGTAGGATAGAAATTCGAGCCAATTTTTGCTCGGAAAGGTATTCTGGAAGTCTGAAATTAGCGCAACGATCCCTTTTCAGCATAAGGAAATAACATGATTCACGCGTTATTTTTAAATGTTCTGGGGCTAGGGGTAAGTCGTTTAGTCTGTCTCATGTTCTTGACTCTGGAAAATTCCCAAAATCAACTCTTCCCCTAGAATAAAAACCCCTTTGCTGTTGGCCCTGAGGGAATTGTTAGAACATCGAAATTATTTATTTCCTCTAAAGATAGCCACAATAGGAATCTCCATACGGCAAAAATTGACTCATAAAGCATAACCATAAAGGATGTACAATATCCAATGCTAGAATGTAAGAGCGCGGTTTAGAAGGATCGAATAGATAATATGATAAAGAAGGCGATTTACGTTTGCTCTGTGTGTGTGTGTGTGCATAACGTTTGCTGACAAGACAGTTTCACCCCTCGCGCATCTGATCACTCTTTCAGTTTCTCAGATGCTTTTAATCCGCTTAAACACTTCCAAATAACTGTAATTCGGGTTTTGCAAGAATTTTTAAACCTGCATCAAATGCCTCACTGATTGAAATACAGGCCGCACCGGATCTCAACTCATAATACCTTAGAGAAAGGTTTCCTCGAAAGGCGCAGCATACTTCTGCAAGCATTAAAACATCGCGGTGTTTTTTGATACACTTTTAAATAATCACCAAATGTTATGTCAGTCCAAGCGCTGAAAAGACGACCCGTCAATGGAAAAAGGCGCACATATACAATCTTTCTCAGATAGTAGCGCGCTGCGGTGCAAGCCAAAGATTGGCGCGCCATGCGGTGGAAAACGGTAAGCCCTTTAGTTTCGCAGCTTGTCGCTGTTATCACAGCATCATAAGAATAATGTGAAAACTCCTCCGATGCCGATACAGCAAAATATTTCTTATTTATATGTTTTCTCGGAAAACGTAATTACAAATATTTTAAAGTCATGTCCAGAGATTAATGTTGAGTCAAGATGTCTCAAGCAAAGAACTCGCTCTAATCATTCCTTCCAAAACTGAGGAATCATGTCCAGGAAACTGTAAATGATCCAAATGCGAGTCAGCAGAGAATTTTCCTGCTTTAGAACTGAGGTGAATTATACTATACTCCCCCTGCAAAATACTTCGGAAGTGGTAGATACTGGTCAACAGGAGCGTGATTGATCACAAGATCTGCCATTATGCAGGAAATAGTGCAAATAGAATTCTCTTCTGTATTGTAAATTACATATTTGATGCGCCTTACCAGTCACAAAATTTTCGTGGTAAATGATGGCGAACAATTCCCATCTGTAGGTCTCAATTTTGTTATGACAAATGACAACACATTTAGAGGACTGCGTACGCATTGAAGAATCGTCCACGCTCGATTTCGCCAACCTTTTTTGTTCAGCTGCGCCGAAAAAAGATAGGATCTTTTTACGGTGTTTAGAAAATGTTCAACCGCACTCGGTCCCTGCTACATAATAATTATGGTGTATAATTTTATCGTCCTGATTTATTACAATCATGGCATATGAGAGTGGATGTGTTTTTCTAAGGTTTGAGTATAAGAGTACTGAGCATTGGGAGCAGCAGAGATAGATATTTTGACAGCAAACATTCAAAGTCTGCAAAATCACAAATCGATGTTTGAGACATCTATCCCAATTTTTAAACTTTAAAAACCAAATTTCTCCGAATCGAAACACGTTGAAGTCTGTTATGAACGCAAAGGGTTTGATGTTCTATCAAAGTTTGTTCTCGAACGAAATCTGTTTAAACAAAGTTTATAATAATGATTGAAATGTTTTTTGGCTTTCAAAAGACTGTTAATATTCCGAATTATGTAAAGGCTTTTCATGAAGAAATGTCTAGCTCTTTCAGTTAGTTGTCGTTGAGTTTGAGTGCTGTTGTAGGGGATAAATCATCCCATCATCGTATGAAAAAACATTTATGCTTTAATTTATTGACAATTTCAAACGTTTTAATGTTTGCTATTTCGTCAGAAAATTTTAACATCTTTACATCAATATAGATTTTAAATATTTTTTGTAAGAACTACTACGACCAGCATTTTTCTTTAGAGGAAATAAGGCAGCTAATACGGAATAAATGAAACATTTATTGTCAAAACAATCAATGGATAATAGAGCTCTTTGTTAGCCAGTTTAATCTCGGTAGACGAGCAGTTTTTACAAACCGGCCTCTATTTTCAGCAAAGTTCCCTATATGCAAATCTGTAAATCGATACTGGAAAGAACCCATCCACTTCCGTTTTTAGTAAGTCTCAATCGAATTAAATATTTTTCGAAATCCTTCATCTACCGTTTTTAGTAAAAGTTCTCAATCGAATTAAACATTTTTCGAAATCCTTCATCTACTGTCGATAATATTTGAGAGGCTGATAAAATTCTCAGAGCATTACTGCAA
>BMAU01017426.1:0-133154 GCA_019973935.1 Trichonephila clavipes
AGATTTATGTATTAATATCGATGCATACTACCCAAGAATTTGTTGGCAACAGGTTCCATTTATTGTAAGCCCCTGGTCAAATACTGAGGTAAAGTCTTCTGGAAGAAATGATAATGTTGCCTTGTCGCTTGATTGATTAATTATATATTTATGTTGCATTTCGAAGCAACTCGAGAGCTAGTGCAGTGATTCTCAACCTTTTTCTGTTGCGGTACACTTATACCAATTTCAAAATTTGGCGCACACTAACAATTAAATACGTTTAAAAGAATTTTACTTAATTGTAATACACTATGTAAAATAGTTCATGATAATAATTTCGTTGTTAAATAAAATAATGTGTTCGAAAAAGACAACAAAATGTTTATTGAGAAAGTAATTACAAATTAATTATAAGAATGCATTTGATGTGAAATGTGAGCTTGATGATTTTGATAATTTCTTTTATATTTGGTAGTAAAAATGATAATGCCACTCTCCTTTTGTCATATACATTTAAAGAAGTTTCGATCTTTTTTCATTTTTATATTTTTTTAATGCTGAAAATCTAAATTCCATAAATAAGATGTCGAAAATTGTAACTATATCTTGAAAACCTTTTTTGGCTATTATGGATAACCCTCTAATTTTAATCTAAAATGTGAATCAATTCACTCTCCTGAAAGTTTTTGAAATTAAATCTCGATTATTACAGAGCGAAATTAGTTTTTTCCTTTTCAAACAAAATTAATTCAGGTACAGATGTATACGTTATCACAATGATTTGTGATATTCCCCACCCTTGGGAGAATATCTCGGAGTATCAGCGTGTAAGATTAACGGAAGAACTAGAGGCATAGATAATCTTACTCTATATTTATTAAGACTTTCAACTTAAACTTCTAACAAATTAAATTATAATAATTAATGTGGAGAGAATCTACGATGGCAAATACGCAACACACAATATATAGAGATAATAACGACTTAGCTTAACTCGGACCAATATCAATAACCCAATCGCCTAAACTCAATTCTAATACAATCACTGATCCTAATATTAAATATTCAATCCTTCCTTGTTGCAGTCTGGAGAATCAATCACTAATATCCTAAAGGCAATCTTGTATTTACTTGCATGCACTGGTATGCACCTTGCTTCTTTTATATCTTTATCATTTAAAACTTCTAATCACCGCCACGTAACCTTATCCAAACTTGAACCACGAACTATTTTAGCATTCTTCTACTTGCCATCAACTGCCACAAATTGTCATCTCGCTTACTCTAAGTCCCGATATTTAAAAAGCTTGTTAATTTGCATATTTCATTCACACTTCATTTCTTGGATTTGGTTGGAAAAGAGTTGCCATTAATTCTGGCCCAAAAGAACCCAAAGGACATGTTAAAGAAAAGACGCGTGAGCCGTCACAGATTACACAACCAATGAAATTTATTTATACCTAAATTTGGGAAATAATGTTAACGTATCCGACTACGTTCGGAACCATGGTTTAAAAAACGGATAAATGGATAATTTTCGTGATATTTAGTGTCACTTTTAGATTAGAATATATGTATAAAATTGTTTAAGGACATTTTGACAAAAATATTTATTTAAAAACAATATTTCGGCAAAATTAACTTAGAATAACCTTTTTCAAAATGTTCTCCTTTTGTGAAAATGCTTCTAAAATAATAATATTTTGCCTGTATATAGCTCAGAATTCGGTACAGAGGCTCAACTATGATTTTTGAAAATTCACATTATTTTCAGAGTTACCGCCATTTGAAATAATTATCGGCGTTTTTCTTAGAATTTCTCCCCTCTGTTGTCGTAAAACATGAACAAACCCACTTCTAAGTTATATATTTCAAAAATTCTAGTTGGGCCTCTGTACGGAGGTCTGAGCTATAGACAGGCAAAAAATATTATTATAATAGAAGCATTCTTCACAAAAGGAGAATATTTTGAAAATTGGTCATTCTATGCTCATTTTTTTGTCAAAATATTGTACTTAAATAATTTTTTTATATTAATAATATTCTTAAAAAACAATTTTATATACATTTTCTGATCTAAGTGATACTAAATATCATAAATATTATCCATTTATACGCTTTTGCAAAATCACGGTTCCGAACGTAGTCGGATACCTTAATCTAATTTGTATTGTTGGTACTGAGAATAAAGTGAGTTATTTTGGATTTGGCTAATCTTCCTTTCGTTTCTCCTATACCTTTAGACACGTCGAGCAGACCTTTTTACAAAGACTACTCAGTAAATAAATGTAAAATAACTTTTCTGGATTTCTGAGAACACTGAATGTACTTGTAATTTTCAGAGGGTATAAACCTGTCATTCATGCGGAATCTTTTTTCTTAGTCTTAAATTTCTAAGAATACGATACTCTATTATTCAAGAGAATATAAGCAGCATTCCGTATAGCAATTCATCAAAAAAAGTAGCTCCCTATTGCATGGAAAGAATTTTTAATAATGAGAACATTATTACGATGTCTGAAAAAGAGGATTTTATAGTAATAGATCACTGTCAAAGATCGACCTAACTAAGTAAACAAACCTGATTCACTTACATCTTTTTTTTTTCTCACAAGTGGTTAAAATTTAAAACAAACACTATATACGATTTTTTCACACATCGGGAATGAAAACGGTATTGCTTACGAAAATTATTCAAGCGTGTAAACTTGTAATTTCACAAATGGTTACATCTATTGGGATGTTTTCTGTTTAACGTGAATGTATGTGCCGACCATAAAGATCAGCCACCATGACACGTCAGGTTACTTTTTTTGCCACCAGTGGGTTTTGCGACTGCTTTCATACTGAGAAACGCGTTGTCTGTCCCGATCTATTAGGTATTTTTAACTTTAGATTTTTAAAAATTTTTTGAGAATCTCAAATAAAAATGCTCGTGAGGACGTCAGATTTTTTGATTCGCTTTTAGACGAGGGGGACACTAATTTTCCCAGCCCGATGAAATTATTGTGTTTCTAGATGTGCATGTATGTATTTAATCCGGAACTATTCATACATGAATTATATTCATTGATTTTAAAATTTTGAAACTTCAGAACTTCCGATAGGCACCTTAAAAACTGACTGTTCTCATGAAATTTAAGCAAAAAGAGAAGTACATAAAAGTAAAAAAATATTATAACGAAGGAATTTTTATTAAAAATATTTAATTGAGTCAAAGCAAAGAAAATTATGTAAATCTATTTTAATTAAATTATTATGATAAAAGAAATTGCAAAATTTTAATTTTATACCTTACTTTTTAAGCTTTAAAATTTGACTTCAAGCTTTCCTTAATACAAAATTTTAATTACATCCTTTATAAGTGAAAATATTTCATAATGGAAAATTGTGCATTTATCAATTGTACTAAGGGGTGGGGGGTACAGGGCCGATCCTAGGATGTCTGCCGCCCACGAGCAAAGACCTAATGTGCTGCCCTTCAGGGAGAACTTTTTCATACTTTGACTAATACTTAACATTGACGCTATAAACTCATCTACCTTTATTAAAGTAAAAAGTAAAATATTAATAAAATGTAAATACAATGTTTAGTGCAAAACCGTTTTTTCTTTTTGGCCAACTAAGAGGTTAAAATAACGAAAAATACTCTAATTAAATAATAAACAAACAAAAATACAATCTTTGAAATAAAATTAGACATTTTATAATTAGAAATATAAAAAAATAATTGTATTTACTCAGAAAATATAACCCAATAAAAATAAAAAGTACTACAGTATAAATCTCGTGAAACGAAGAGTCTATATATCAGCCCTTTTACAAAAGACTACCTTATAGTTAACTATAAAATAACTTTTCTGACTTTCCGAGAAGCAAGTTGGTCGATAGGTTCGGTGAAATCCATTTTTTCTGATATTTCAGATTCATCTGAGATGTTTACTAAATCTGAAAGCCTTTCTGGTGCGCCATATTATTTCTATGAGTAATTTTTAATTATTTTTCATTGAAACTTCTTTCCCCTGAAGAGTTAGAGAAACAGGTAAGGTTACGAAATTTGTATTGTTTGAGAAAAATTTGGAAATCACATTCCTGACTATAATTTTTAATATCTCAATTAGCTGTTTTTACCTGAAAAAATATCTTGGACTGAAGTCATTTAATTAAATGGTTGTGTATAACGTGTGTATATATTCTACAATGATTCCTTCCTCCTGCACTTGTAACATAATATTCGTGCACATTTCAGGCTTTAATGAAATCATCACCAGAAATGATGTGAGACTCATACAGAAAGCAGAATATCGAATAGCACTCAGATAATAAGGTAAATCGTTCATTAGCTGAAGAGATCGTGAATTGCTGGAAGGAATTGGCGGGTTCATCCTGCACTCATAAACAAATAAATATACCCTTTTCTTGAACTTCGAGATGGAACTTCGGGATCAATACTTAAATCTCTAGCTAGTGTTGTTACTGAATCGACAGATACTTTAAAGTTATCATCAGGTCTTTGGGAAACTAAATTTTTTTTTATGATTATCTAAGCCTTCAATAGGCATTCCCCGGATGCTTAATTTAGGATTTTGAGAAACAATTTACTCAGAACATAAACTCTTGATGATAAATCATATCAAATTAAAATTTAACTACAAACTTAAATGTTTTGCAATTTTTTTTTCCTGTCTCTAATGGTATCTTAAATTAAGGCATTTAATGCGGTAATAATATTTTTAGGTCTTGTTTAAGAGTTCTAATAGTGTTGATATGACTTTCACCCTTGTTGTTTCCCTTAACGGTTTTAAGGTTAAAAACTTTTCGTTTTTTTGGTAGATACAATCGATATGGGCATGCAGAAAAGTAATTACATACCTCTTGTACCATACAAAGAAAAACCAGAAGGTACATAATGTTACTTTTAGCGTCACTAGCGACCGCACACAACACGTAGCTACACGTAAAAGTGAGAGTTTTTCTTCTTTTATGAATGCAACGTAGGTATTAATGTAGTAAAACTATCTCGTGTTAATGACTTTTATATATTTGCTGGTAAAAATGGATTTTTAGCTCGTAATATTAAGAGTGTGCATGTGCGATATTTAGATTAAAAATCTTTAGTATAAAAATTTATACTTGAAATTCTTACACACACACAAAACTATTTTTCTTCTCCCTCTACGTTAATTTAAAGGGATTATTCATAGTTTGATAAATATCACTTTATTTTTAATATTCATGTAACGGTAAAAAAAATAATAAAACCAGGAAAAACATTTTAAATAATTTTTCATTAGCAATTAATTTTGTTACAAATTATCGTTAAATCTCGAAAGCAAAACTTTAAACCTTAACACCAAATAGTACCTGAAATACGTTGAATTGATTAAAAAAAAAATAGTTGACTATATATACAAATTATTCACTACATTTTTATAGCCAATTTCTTGACGCGGAAAAATGTGTGTGTGTGTTTTAAATAGTTTTTAAAAATATTTAAACCTGTTTATGAATAAAAATATATATCTAAAATTTTTAGAGCAACAAATAAAATGAAAGAATGCCTGGTCGTTTACCAAAACTGACAATAATAGACAATTTTGATACTTAATTTATAAATGAATGTTCCAGGCTAAATATCGTGAAACAATTCAACACGGCTTCCTCAATTCAGTCTTAAACGTGATGTTTACAGGAGATGCTATGAAGAACCATTGGATAGATAAATACCGCTAATATGAAGAAAATAATAAAAATGTTGTCACGGTAAGAGGCTAAGTGGATTAGATTGCATGAAATTACTCTTCAGCTAGTATACACTCAGGAACATTGAAAATAGCGACTCAAGAAGGAAGCTAATTGCATTATCGCGAAACTTTGCAAATAAGTACAGCGTAATGTGATATGCACATGATCCAGTTTTGTGCCAATACGCATGCTCATACACGCCGGTGGCGCTACAATCAGGAAGAGGGTACTATATACGCCAGCGCAAATTCGAAGATTCATAAACGTGACGATTACCCGCCGATTGTAGGAAGACTTTGGTAAGCGAAACATGCCAGGTAAACGTGCTAGAAGACATTTCTCACAGTTAAAAGCGAGTTGGAGAGAGGCCTGAACATCGGGATGAAAACTGCAGGCTGGTCGACACGCCGTGTTGCTCTCAGGTGGATCGTTCCGAGTGTACCATTAGAAATTGTTGGAAGCAGTGGACACGAGGAAGGTACCCACGCGCGGAAAACCAAATATGGAGCGACCAGGAAGACCACGAGGAGAGAGGATCGTGCGGCAAGCACTTGTGGACCCCACAGTGACTCGTTCAACGATACGAGCAGGCGAAGGCGTAGCAATTGTTCCACAAACAATTTCCAGACACCTTGCAGAAGCACATCTTAAATCCAAGCGCCCTTTCCATACACTCCCTTTAACACCGGAACATCGGCAACTGTGTCTACAGTAGTGCCAAGCCAGATCAATGTGGAATATCACAGATTGGTAAAATGTTGTGTTTAGTGATTAATCCCGGTTTGTTTTAGGGACAGATGATAACCGTGTACGGGTGTGGAGGCGCCCTGGTGAGCAATACAATTCCGCCCACACTGTTCTACGTCACACTGCCCGCACAGCTGTGTAATGGTCTGAGGGTCCCATAGCCTAAGATAGCCGGTCCACTTTAATTGTGATGCGTGGAACCTTAACGGGCCAACGTTACGTTGATGATATTCTTCGACCCCATGTAGGACCTTTTCTAAATAATCTCCCCAGTTTTCCAGCAAGATAATGCTCTTCCACATACAGCAAGAGTTGCTCAAGACTTCCTACGTCATTTTCAGACTCTTCCATGGCCGGCCCGCTCCCCGATTTGTCCCCTGTAGAGCACGTGTGGGATCAGCTAAAACGGCAGATGCCATCGTGTCACTCTGTACATGATTTAGAGTTGGCTGTTCAAGATTTGTGGGCCTATCTGCCTCAGGACAACATAAGGTGTCTAATCAACTCAATGCCGGACCGTGAGGCGGCACGTATTGCAACTGGAGGTGGTCCAACGTGCTATTTAAGTTGCCAGTATCTGTGTCGTTGCACACCCTGTATTCGTTTAATTGTCTTGTTTTGAGATCAAGTGAATCTCTCATCTGTGTCATTATGTGTATTAAATTTCATTTCAATCCGATGCTTTTTTCTTGGGTTGCTATTTTCAATGTTCTGAGTGTACATATAAGCGGGCAGATCTATGTACAGTGGAAATCGCTTAACACGAAACTGAAGGGACTTAAATATTTTTCGTGTAAAAGGATGCTGCATTATATATATATATATATATATATATATATATATATATATATATATATATATTCAACGAAATTAAGCTTATTGAAGCACAATTTATTTACATAGATATGTATATATGCATGTATTTAATAAATATCAATGAAACAAAAACATTCACAAGAATTTGATGAAATTTAATACAAAATTTTCAAGTTTTTTGAAACACAAAACACTTATTGAGTTTTTGGAAAAATAATCTGATATATTTCTTTGCATTATCTTTTTTCTTGTGAAATTGTCTAGAAATTGTTCGATGTCGTCCACATTTTGTTATTCACTTCACCAATGAAATGTACGCCCAAATAACTACTCATATTTTTTTTTCATGATGTTCCTAATTTCGGATCAGGAACAGGAGCATTATTCATTTCATTTTGACCGTCCCGGAATCTGTATCAATGATATTTTTGAACTTTTTGAAAAACTTTAAAAATGTCTTTGTCTGTCATGATCGGGGCTGTACGCACATTATCATCATATATTGCGACGAATTCTTCCGTTGATACAGTCCAATAACACAGAAAACTAATGCGAAATCACCTCTCTTTCATTTCACACCCCTCTGAAATTTCGGGTGCTTTCTGTATTTTTCATTCTCAGAGGAGAAATTTTTTGAGTTAAAATGAAATAAAAAAAACGGAAAATACATAGTATAGTTTGTCCGGACCGTTGTATTGTTTTGTGTGTTTCGATATTTCGCTTTAAGCGCTTTCACGTTAGACGTATCACCAATGTGATTATGATGAGTTTTAATATTTCTTTTATTCTATTTTTTAGTGCTATCTTGTGAGTCTTTTGATTATATGACATCTGTTGGGGATTTTTTGAAAAAAAAAAACGCATGGAACCCGTAATTTTTTAATATAATACTAAAGCTTAGAACTTCAAGCAAACTTCAAAAACATTAAAAATACTATGTGAATATTGAAGTGTTTTTCAAACAGACTTTGAAATTAAAATTATTTAATCAAAATGGGCTGCAAGATTTTTCTCAAAATTAAGATCCTGCACACCTGCTGGGATTGGCCTGTCTTTGTTGTAAGACGTTATAAAGATTTTGGAACCTTTTTTCTAGTTCATGTTATTTTTTTTCTAAGGTTTTTATATCAGCGATTATAATTTGAAATCAGAATTAATGTTTGGCATAGTTTTAAATCTATCTTCTATTTGTACTATAATAGTATAAATTACAATGTTAACGAATATCATCTAAATTCTTCTAGTGGTTTTTTCACTAACTTCACCTTTGGCTATTTCGGAATATAATTTTTCTTTCCTTCTTCGAATTGTTTTTCAGGAAAATGTTCTGGAATATTTAAATTACGCGTTAACACTTTTGCATCGTCTAAAAATGTGATACATTTTGGATTTCTATTATTGTTGACTTATGTTGGTAGTTTGGAGAGTTGGTGAAAGCTCATGTGTCGTCCTTGTCATTTTGACCGAGGCTCACAATTACGAGGTCCGTCGCCAATAGCCCTCATGTTGCTTTACGGAGTGCAACGTTAATTTATCACTCCATTGTCGTCGAATATTCTTTTTATATTTGCTGTAATGAGGCATTAAGGAAATGAGAAAATAAGGCATGTGACGTAGCGTACTGGTAGCGTAAATGAATCGTCACGACCAAATGTTGTAATAAGCGAAAAATTTATTTCTCTCAAGTTTTAAGTCTCTAATTCTCTAATTTTAAGTCTCTACGCCAAGTATCTTCTCAGTTTTTACTCCAAGTACTTTATACCCCAAAAATATCTCCTCAGGTTTTTTTCTCTTATCTTTGACAGCCAAGAAGTTTAACGTTTCTTTTTTTTAAAATCATTTTTCAAAACTAACAATTTTCTACCAAATCTATACAGCGCATCCTGCTCACTCGCTTGCCTTATTTAGTTTCAAGTCTGTTAAGTTTGCTTTCAACAGATCTTGTTTCTAGTGTGTTCAGTTTTTTTCAACAGATCTTGTTTCTAGTGTGTTCAGTTTTTTTTCAACAGATCTTGTTTCTAGTGCAGTGTTTCTGAAACTGTGGGGCGCGCCCCCCTGGAGGGACACGATAAACGTACAAGGGGGGCGCGGGCATATCGAAAATAAAAGATTAAAAAAAATTTATTTACTGGAATGAAGTAAAACAAAATACTTTCTGACATAATAAAAAACTACACATTTACACTGATATAATTTATATATCTGCGATATTACGTCATAAAAAATAAAAGCTTCTACTTCAAAACCTCATTTTAGCTATCTTTGATACTGTTACCAAATAAAAAAACTTTTATTTGACTTGCTGTAATCCCATGATGAGAGAATTTTTTATTACGGTTTCTTTTCAAACCAAAATGAGAATAAACAAAACCCAGACCCATAATCAAAAAAAAAAAAAAAAAAAAAAAAAAATTAGGGAAGATAAAAAATTCATCACTGTTATATTATTGTCATCAGCTGTAGGCAGCAGAATGTATTTGCTGCGCTTTGACCTTCGAACGTACTTGTACGGTTAGGTTCGTCCCTGCTTTTATGTATTTGTTTTTTCATTTAGGGAAGTAAATATAAAATATTTCTGCTGCGCTTTTTTCCTTGTAAAATATTTTTATGAATTTTGGAAAAGCACAGAGAGCACTTTGAAGGATTACTTGGCCAAGATTTATTTCTATGAGTTATTCCCAAACATATAAAAAGCATAATGAAAAACGTTTTACAAAATTTTTTTTGAACATCCATATTGTAATAAATACACTTTTAATCCGGAGCTGTCACGCCGAGCACAGAGTGCACGAAATCGGTAATTATGGAAAAACTGTTTAATTGTTACCAATGGCTCTGACACTATCCTTCTGTTTGACAGTCTTAACGTGTGAACTAAAATATATTTGTCACTTATCTCCCTCTTTCTTGGGTGTGTCAAACGTTTTTTTACAATCTTAAGGTACTTGTTTTGTCTGAGTTCCCGGTGTGATAACTTTTTTTTTCCGAAATATTTTCTGTGTCCCTGAAAGTAGGTGAGTATATTTTCTCTTAATTAAATTATTCACTGGAATTACGATTTTTTAATTGTGTACTAAAAAAATAATTATAAAAAAGGATTGGGGTGACTCACAATAATCCCCCTCGACCATTAGTATCGAGTGCGTGCCTGCTCCGGGGTTAAAACATGAAGTCTTTTCACTTTAAATAATAAAAATAATACAATTATTTTTCATCGAATTTTATATTATTGTTCATTATTCAACATCAATTCTAAATGCTAATTCTGTGAGGCTTAAAATTACAGTTCGATTAAAACTAATTATAATTTGAGCAATGATTTAAAAAAATCATTTTACATTTTTGTAAACATTGTTGCGCACTTGGCTTTATTCTCCGTAAAATTCAGCGATTATATCAATAATGTTTTATTTTCTTATAAATGAACTCGTGCAAATAGCGGGTACTTCAGCCGGTATACTTTTTAATGTATCAGTGCTGCACAGAGTATTTTATAACTAATTAATTAATGCTAAATTAAGAACAAGTTTAATAAGTATTAGCGACTTCCATGGGCTTGTCTTAGAGAGCAAATTTTTCAAAGGAATGCTCATGATTAGAAATTGACCCACTGAGTTCTTTCTAAAAAAAAAGCTGATATCTATATTTTGTCTTCTAAGCAGCCACCGCGTTTTGCAATATGTTTAAATTTAAAAATTAGAGAAAGGAAAAATAACATAATAATTATCCTATTACTTAAATTTTTTTTGCTTAAAAGCAACATATACAAAATTTAATACTTATGTCATGAATTTGTACGGTTTATAATTAAGATTATTTCTTTAGCGTAAAAAAAAGTGCATTATTATTTCATTCAGTACATTATTAATGTACAAGGGGGGGTGCGATAAAAAATGTGATTGAAAAGGGGGGTGCCAGTATTGAAGGTTTAAGAAGCACTGTTCTAGTGTGTTCAGTTTGCTTTCAACAGTTTTTGTTTCATGTCAGTTCAGTTTGCTTTCAACGGTTTGTTTCACACATCGAACGCTAGAGGACACAACATTCTCCACACTTGAGTTTTAGACGCTTCCAGCAAAGACGTTACAACACCTTCCACTTGAAAAGGTCCATTTCACTGGACTGCTTTGGCCCCAGGTTGGTACAGTTCTTAAAATTTCACACAGAAAGGTTGTCTTATCAATGAGACGGACCAGGACATCAATCCAAGTAACAAATATAATCAAAAGTAAATTAATAAATAAACCCACCATACACACCCAAACACTCGTACACATGCATACATAAATAAAAAAAATAATTCATGGGAAAATTTCTAGAATTGCTTATTCCAATCTACTTAAACCGTCAGCATTTCCATGGAGCCAACCCGGTTTGTGTTTAATTTCAAAATTAAACGGCTGTAAACTCAACGCCCACCTTTGTAGCCTCGGTTTAGTGCTTCCCATCTTATTTAGATCTTAAAGGATTGTGGTCGGTTTCTATATAACAAACTTTTGCCCATCTAAATAATGCTTTAGTCTCTTTAGACCAAAAAATTATAGCAGCTAATTCCCTTTCCACAGCGCTGTAGTTCCGTTCTGCGTTAAAAATTTTTGGCTTACGAAAACTATGGGATGCTCTTCCCCTCTATCCTTTGTGACAAAACAATCCTGCCCACCTCCTCACTGGCGTCCGTCTGCAGGACGAACTCTTTGGCAAAATCCGGGGTGAACAAATGGGTTGAGAGACGAGTTTGACTTTTAGCTCCTGGAAAGTTTTCTCACTTCTCTCATCCCAAGTGATCTTCTCTTTCTAATTCTTTAGCAAATAAAATTAACAGATTTTATCAGTAATTAAATTTAACCCGGCACTTCTCGCACAGGGTATGTCACACCCACCGCCTAACTGTTTTCAACACTCCATCTAAGCCTTTTTCGGAAAATGAATAGTTTCTTTTATAGCTGACTTTAAGGTCATATCCTTCGATGGGCTTTAGCATGTAGGTGAATTCTAAACAGGGGCGTAGCTACCGCCGTATCAGTCGTATCAATGATACGGGGCCCCCGAGTTACAGGGACCCCAACACACACACACAGATGTGCAACATTTTAATACATTCAAATAATTTTTTTTAATTCGATCATTTTTATTTTCCAAAAAAGAGTCCTGATACAATTTTGATACAATGTCCCCTCAGGGCTAGCTACGCCACTGATTCTAAATACATATTTTTTGGTACCGCCTCTTCGTGTACATCATACCCCCTGCGCGTGAATCACCGTCACAGTTCTAAATGCATGATCACACCTTAAAATCTATCTTATGCATTGGCGCATTATTGTAGTTATGATGAAGTTTGATATTTAAGTAATTTAATAGATACAGTATTTAATAGATATGGTACAACAGTATTTTTGGATGAAGAAAGTCTCTTTGCGGGGATGATGAGGAAGAATGAAATGATAAAGAGTATAACAGCAAGTAGGATTCCTCTATTGAAATCTATCCAGATAATTTAACTGATGCAGCAATTATCGTCCTTGATACGATAACCATATCATATTCAATGGCTAGAAAATGTAATACTTAGCTTATGATAATATTTTTTGTGTTGCTTATAACGATGCGACAGTGAATGTGCAATTTGTTTTGTTAAGTACTCAGAAACCACCCACTAAACATCGTACCAGACGTTGATTTCTGAAGTGTTTTGGATTTCGATTTGCAGAATAATGTAAAAAACAGCAAGCAATCCTTCAACAAAATTTTAAAAAAATTAGGATCCAGTGACAACATCGCACTCACTCGCAATGAAGATTAAATAAGTGTATGAACAATGCACTGAATACCCTAATAAAAAGAACAGAAAAGCTAAATTTACGTGTGAAAAGTGTAATAAGCATATTGTATTTCCTACTTTTCTTCCTTTTTTCACCTTTGTATGCAAATTTTACGGTAAAAACAGAATGTAAACACCCTTGGGTATGAGATACCCTACGCGTGAAATAAAGGTAGTTTTTTTTTAGCGCGAGGAATGCCGGGTTAAGAACGCATGTAATAGTGTCTGTTTAAAATTACTCGTAGGCTTAATATTAAAAAAAGTCATTAAAAAGATTTATTAATTTTAATAAAAAATTCTTTTTTAAAGTTGAAAACCACACGTTGTATTCCTGAACAATGTTTTTTTTTATCTTATTTGTTTTCCTTAAAGATTTCTTTTTTGATGAGTAAAATGTATATAAAATAAAATACATATTAATTTATGAAAAAAAAGTATGATTATTTCCTTTTTAAAAAAATAATATGTAGAGTTTATGAATTTAGAATTTTGTTTTACGTGGTTTCTTAAGTCCATTAAAAGATGAAGCTCTACTTAACGAATTTTTGGCGCCATAAAGTGAGTGATAAGTTTTTTTGGCGACGGTCAGTTGGTCAGCTGCTTGTGAACGTCACGATAACCAGATATGCATGATCGAAGCTCTTTTTGGAATTTCAAACATCTTTCGGAATTGATATCTATCTTAAGAAAATACTTTCCCGATTTGTTGGAAAGCTGGATCCCTGCATATTTTTATCCGCTCTCAAAGAACCCGGTTCTTCTTGTCCGATGACGTCTCCTTTTTTTCAGAGTTCACAACTGGAGTAACAGCTCCTGTAATTTTTTATCACAGTGAGCCAATGATTTTTTCTATTATATATAATAACTGCTATTGAAGTACGTAGGAGTTTTATGACATATATTTATTTTTGATCAAATGGTGCACTTCAAAGTGGAAAGCGAAAAATTTGCCTAAAAATCGTCAGATAATTGTTAATAAAAAATGAACTACGCAATATAAAAAAATCCTACATACTCCCATAGACAATGTATTTTTCAAGATATATTCTAAATTTCAAGTGAATCAGTTGAAAATTGTCCGAGTTATGAGTCAGGCCAACTTAAAAATGCAATTGTGAGATAAACTCGTTTGAGGTTTTTTTTTGAGTAGTAGAAAATCATGAATAATTATGCAATACCTTTAATCTGTGATGCCTGCACCATACAGTTGGCCTTCCAGATTATCATCCTACTCTTGTATTTCTTTTCTGCTTGATCTTGAAGCGATTCTTGCCTCTTTTACCCGGTCAGATAGCGATCTCTCTGCAAGCCGTATACGCTGTTTGTCGATCTCCAGGCACATTTCGTAGGTGTTCGGGCCGATTTACGTTCATTGTCTATATCAAGGGTGGGCAGACTTTTACATGGCACGGTCTACTTCTAATTTTTTCAAGCTGCTGCGGCCACCCTGTGGCATGGGTTTTATGAAAAAGAAAAAAAAGCTCAACAATATTTATATTATAACAATAATAAATACAGAATATGTACTTACCTATTTCTACAATAAAAATAAACTTGCTCTTTTAAAACTACGTTTTAAGTAAAACGCAAAACACAAACATGATAATTATACTCACAAATTTAATATCACATGACATTTATCCAACAATTCAAAATGCATCAAAAAACAAATCATTTTCATTTACAGTTAATTCTCGTAGTTATAGTCTCAGTAGAAGACTCTTTTAGTCTGCGTACTGTCCTCCCCAATCTAGAATATATATCTCGGTATATAACTACTAACTGATAATCTTACAAAGGATTCTAAGAGATCGTTTGTGAAAGGGGAATGATATGTTGTCTTAATTATATCCATGGTTGAAAAAAAAATGTAGATTAACTATTCACAAATGTAGATACGTAGAGCGAAAGAACAATGTTAAATGAAATACAACTTTTTTTTAAAAATTAGGATACTTTACCTTGTCCATTAGATTCCAAAAGTTATTCTTTTAAAATTATACGTCCTTTTTGAAGCAGAGAAACTTCATTTTCCTAGAGAGATAAAGAGAACATGTAACATGTTTTGAGTTATATTTTCCACATCAATATTGCCAAATGGGTAACACATGAATGAAACAATTGGTTCTAGTTAAGTAAATTCCTGAAATCGTCTCTCGAAATTCGAGCTGCAGTTTTATTTTTGCATCAATATATATTTCGCTCTTTTCTTCTTTTTTTGCTTAATGTACTATACTTCTCCCCAGTGATCCTTCCTTTCAGGGTTATGATTGGGCTGCGGTAGCCCAGTGGTCAGGGTATAGGATTATGGCAGGCATGTCATGAGTTCGAGCCCAGTACCACTAAAGACCCACCGTGTAGGGCAGCGATGCACGTTCAATCTGTCGAGAGCTGAAACGTCCTCCCATTGGTGTGGTGTGGCAGTTAGGAGAGGGGGATGCCAGTTCAGGTGTCATACACGTCACTTGACCATGGTTCAAAATTACGTGGTCCGTCGCCAAAAGTCTTCGCGTAGCTGAAGAGTGCGACGTTAATATTCACTCACTCACTCAGGGTTATGATTAGTACAGCAGAAAACAATGACACAGCTACAGCTGCCAATATAATGACAAATCCACCTCTATGCTTGACACAGAGACAATGAAAGAAGACAATCACAATCATACGCTTGTGCGGGTGTCCTCTAAATGAACACACGTCCTGTTGTCGAGAAAAGTATGAAAGACGATTCGTCAGAGTATATTACTTTCTTCCATTTATCAATTTACCAAATTTTGTGAGTGTGCTGCCACTGTAGATGACATTTGGTATTAACATATGAGACAAGTGCCTTGGGAAATGCTGCTCTGCCATAAATGTTCTATTTATGAAGGCGCCTTCTATAACTGAAATTATTCACACTGGAGAAACTAGATGCTGATAGAGCTCTGAGATCACTTTTGCTGCAGTTCCTTTTTTAGATGTTTCAATCTGTTTCAAACCCGTCGATTACTTTAACTGAGCTTCTTTTTCCGTCCACTATTTTGCTTATTTTTATAAGCTTGTCTTGCTGCGCTGTGTGTAAGTAGTCATAACTTCAGACATCGTACCTCTAGAAACCTCTAAAAACTGGGATGTTTCGGTCACATTTGCTCCAGCTTGACGAGCTCTCATAATTTGGCTTCTTTAAAAATCTGAGAGATCCAATATATTTAACGATTTTGAAAAATATCCAAAACTAAAGAACTTTAATAAAGCTACCAATACTACCAGAATATATACATTTCTATTTATAAAAAATCCGATAGCTATCATTATACTTTAATGCTTATGAAGCGCTTTCAAAAATCTCACTTTTATTGACAGGTGTTTCCATTATTTGGATAATCGCCTGTATTGCTTTTAGTAAGCGCGTCTAAAGTCTTATGTGAAGGTGGTCATCCCAAAAGATCTCGGTGGTCGACCAGTCGATCGCGATCGACTTAATGCCCACCCGGGCCTACATTATGCGCGAAAATGGAAGAAAACCCGTCATTGAGCACACAAATGCCAATGGACTGGCACTCAAGTCATATGGTGATTCTAGCTCATGGCGATTAATGGTCTTCTTTGAGATATTTTTGGTCTCTTGATGTTGCAAAATGAGGGTTTTTTTCCTTTCTTGTCACTGTGTACACCCTTTTGTCAATCATTGTAAAAACAAATCAATAATTACTCAGGGAAAAAGAAATGAAAGTTCACGGAAGCATCAAGAAGAACGAGTATTTGTCGACTAGCGTCCTTCTCAAATGCTTGGCTGTGCCTAAATGACTGAAACAGACGTTCGACAAGTCTAGACTAGTCAGGGAATAATTTTTTCAATAACATCTGCCGTATACCCGCTTTAGTCCCCCAACGTGCCTTCCCTCTAGCGCTCACAAAAGGAACTCACTACGGACAAGACGGTCTTGTACTAAAATTCGAAAAGAGACTTTTCCCGGCCATAATCTTTTGAGACATCACATCTAGGGGACCCTTTAAAAGAAGAAAAAAAAATCGATTTTCAAAAATTCATGGGTGACCTAAAGCCTTAAAGATCTCAGGTAGGGCCTATTTTTGCATAGGAGCACAGGGTATCCAAAAATCTTCTCTAAGCTCAGTGCCTCAAAGAGTTTTTAAGACGTCTATGCGGGGCCCCAACACAAGCGATGAAAATTTGTTAATATATTAAGGGGGCCTCCAAAAAGAGTGTGCAAGAAATTTTGATACGGGACCCATTCAGGACTACAGCTACGCAAGTAGTTAAATATATAAAATTTTCCTTAAAGATATATAAAGTATGACTGCTCAGATCATTTCAATATATATATATATATATATATATATATATAAATTTACAATATATAATACTCTTTTTATCGAATATAACTATGCTAATCTTAATTTGAGTCTTGTTGCACAAATGATTTAGTTTTAACTTTTAATTTTTATAGGCATATTTCATTTCAGAAATCATTAAATACAACTATTTCATGTATCTCAAAGCAATTATAAACATCTAATCACAGAACAATAAACTACATTAAATGAAATTCTTTTATTTAACTATAACAACAAAAGTTCTCTTTAAAATTTTTCTTAATAAAACTGACTAGGATCAATAAAATATAATATGGAACTTCAACATTCTCTTAACATATGGAATAGAACTAGTGAAACTACAAAATTCTATTGATATTTTTCAAAATACTCAAGTATCCGACTACGTTCCGAACTATGATTTTGCAAAAGCGTATAAAAGGATAATATTTATAAGATTTAGTGTCACTTATATATTAGAAAAATGTATATAAAATGGTTTTATAAATATTATTAAAAAAAAAATTATTTAAGTACAGTATTTTGACAAAAATGAACATAGAATGACTCATTTTCAAAATATTCTCCTTTTTGTGAAAAGTGCTTCCATTATAATAATATTTTGTGCCTGTATATAGCTCAGACCTCTGTACAGAGACTCAGCTAAAATTTTTGAAATGCACTCATGTCCATAAATTAAGGATAATAAAGTTCAGGCAAAGAAAGAGACAGAAGCAAAACAAATTTGACTTATTTGTAAAGTCTATTTATTAAACAAAAGGTAAAGAGCAAAAAAGATGCTATATGCTTGACATAATTAATAAAAATTGCGATTTTTACTCCGAGCAAATTTCAAAAAGAACCTATTTACAAAAACAGTATAACATGGTTAGTATGATGGTTAATACGGAGTATGTCTCCCGGACGATGCAATACAGGTCTTACAACGCTTAGGCATGGGGAGTATCAAATTATGAATCTGATCTTGTGGAATATTACACCACTCATCAAGCAATTCCCTCCGAAGTTCCGGTAGACAGGTGGGAGAGGGTTGACAGGCTGCAATTCGTCGGCCAAGCATATCCCGCACATGCTCTATTGGATTCAAGTCCGGTGAGTATGCTGGCCACTCCATACGGGTGATATCCTCTGATTGAAGGCATTCGTCTACAATGTTTGCACGGTGAGGACGGGCGTTGTCATCCATAAACAGAAATTCAGCCCCCATGGCACCCCGAAACAAACGTACATGTTGTTCCAGAATACCGTCCCAATAGATGTGGCCTGTCATCGTTACACTCTGAACATGCAGGTCAGTTCTGGAACCAAGAATAATTCCTCCCCAAACGAGCCATTTTTCACCATCGTAACTGTGTCGTTCAATGGTGTTCTCTTGGTGGTAACGGGTACTTGGCACTCTCCATATTAAAGCCCGGTGAGAATCAGACTGCAAACTAAACCTGGATTCGTTGGAAAACATCACACAAGACCACTGTTGTGGTGTCCACAATGCATGCTCACTACTCCAGGTTAATC
Organism: Trichonephila clavipes; assembly: GCA_019973935.1. Lineage (NCBI taxonomy): Eukaryota > Metazoa > Arthropoda > Arachnida > Araneae > Nephilidae > Trichonephila > Trichonephila clavipes. The sequence continues at coordinate 18,962 of BMAU01017426.1, forward strand.
GCAGGCGACAGTGAGTTGCGGTAAGTGGAACACATCTGACAGGCCTACGAACATATAGACCAATGTGCCCTAAGCGTCTGTGCACGGTCTGCCTTGAAACTGTCGTACCGTTAGCTGAAGAGAGCTGAAGAGACAGGTCTGATGCTGTGCTCTGTCTGTTTCATTTGGCAGTAACTGCTAAATTTTTTTTTTGGTCCTCATTCGGCGTTGTAACTCGGGAGTGACCTGTGCTGTAACATCTACTCACATTAACATCATTTTGGAATCGTTGTCATAGCCTGGAGATGACACTCTGGGCGATTCCAAGATCCTCGGATACTTCAAGCTGGGTACGTCCACATTCCAGTCGTCCAATAATTCTACCACGTAAAAAATCATCCAAATGCTTCCTTTGTGTCATAACTATGCGGTTATTGCACTGAAAGGCTTTTAAAGCGCTTGTGAACAATTTTACTTCTTTGCCACCATTCCTTATATACCCCTCTCTTACACTCTCATCATTGTGACGTACTGTCCGCGCCATCTGGTGGTTTCCTGTACTTTGCATATACTTCTTCAAGATGTGTATGATAATTCTACAGGTGAAATTTTTATTTTAGAGTTCAATTTCTGTGTGATTCTGAATTATCCTTAATTTATGGACATGAGTGTATATAATTTAGAAGTGAGTTTATATCCATGTTTTACGACAACAGAGGAGAGAAATATTAAGAAAAAAACGCTGATAATTATTTCAATTGGTTGTAAATCTGAAATAAAATGAATTTTTCAAAAAAAAATATTTCAGATTCTCTGGAGAGAGAGAAGTCTTTACTTTATATAAGCAAAATGTTATTATTTTAGAAGCATTTCTTACAAAAGGAGAACATTTTGAAAAAAAAGGTTATTCTAAGTTAATTTTTTGCCAAAATATTGTATTTAAATAACTGTTTTTGTCAAAATGTCCTTAAAACAATTTTATACATGTATTCTAATCTAAGTGACACTACATATCATGAAAATTATCCATTTATGCGCTTTTTTAAAATCAAGGTTTTGAACGTAATCGGATACCTTAACATAAAAAATTGGCAACATCAAAATCTGGAGAAATTGGAAAAAATATCACCAAAGGAAAATATAGCTTTAAAAATAATAATAGCAAAATACAATTCCAAAAAGATATTAAGAGACAGAAAAAAAAGTATTTTCCAAAAAAGATATTGATCATAAGGTTTTAAAAAGTTGACAATTGTACAGCCAAGAAAACAGATATCAGTTATATTTCACTGAATTGAAAAAAGAATTACATTGATTTAATTAGTGTTGCCTGGAATCAGTGCACATTACCCCTTTCACATATGTTATACAGCTTCTACTGGAATCGATTGATTCCTCCGTCCTCTATCTTGTATTGAGGTTGGCTTGGTGTTGTGATACAGCCAAGAAAATCAATGTATTTATAAAAATTATTGCAACATATCAAAACTTAATATTTCACTGAATTGAAAAATGAGATATTCATCAGTGGGCACATTTCAATAGAAAAAAAAAACTTATTGTATAGCATTCCTTTCACCATTTTCCACATCACTTTGGAGGTGTGGTCCTTTTAGGTTTACATATGAAATGCACATTACCCCTTTCACTAAATAGGAAAGATAGGTTTCCAAATAAGTTTATACATTTCTTATATACATCTCATGGACAAAAAAAAAAATTAGCGCACAAAGAAATAATTGCAGGATCGTAACGAAACTTGGCATGAAGGTACATGTCAGGGAGATATGCAAATCATTAGAAATGCATCATGATTGCGCTTTACGTATAGCCGGTAGAGGGCGTTTAACGTCGTTCTCCCGTGCAGTATAAAACAGGTAACCAAAACTTGTTTGAGTGTGCTGAATCGCTTACAAAGTAAGAGCTGAGGTAGACATGCCATTACGCCGTTTTCGAAGACAATATGAGCAGCTGTCACAGTTTGAGAGGGGAAAATCATCGGCATGAAGGAAGCTCGGAGGTCAGCTAGCCGAGTAGCTCGTCAATTAGGCTGCTCTGATTGTGTTGTGAGCAGGTGTTGGGACCAGTGGATCCGAAAGATGTCATTTACACGAAGACCAGGTTCAGGGCGCCCTCGACAGACCAGTCGTCGAGAAGACCACCACATCGTAATTAATGCATGCATACAGCCCTTTAAAAGCTGAAAATTCAAATATGATCCTTAATAAAAGCCAACGATTAAATACAAAATGATGCAAAGCAAAATTATAATAAAAATTTTCTAATATCCAAGAAACACGCCAACAGCTTTAACTTTAATAACAAAAGCTCACATTAGCTAAAATCAGCGGATTTGGCTCATTAAAAAACCAAAACATAAACGTGGAGTTTTTCAAAACGCTTGAAATTTATACTAGTAACCCTTCTTTGTTTCCATAAAAAGAAAATCAGCATAACACTTAATTTATATCTGGTTCCTATAATCAATAAAGCTCTGTTTCCACTTGACAGTTTGAATGAAATTACTTCAGGTCTTGCTTAGTGGACATACTAGGTTGAATTAAAATATGAAAAAAAGTTGTTATTACGAAAGAGTTTCTCTCTCTAGCCTGTTCTGTCTTATTTTCTCATTTCTTTAATGCCTTATTACAGCAACATAAACATAATATTCGACGACAATGGAGTGATAAATTAACGTTGCCCTCTGTAAAGCAACACGAGTGCTATTAGCGACGGACCTCGTAATTGTGAACCTCGGTCAAATGACAAGGACGACACATGAGCTTTCACCTACTCTCCAAACTACCAACATAAGTCAGCAATAATAGAAATCCAAAATTTATCACATTTTTAGACGATGCAAAAGTGTTAACGAGTAATTTAAATATTCCAGAACATTTTCGTGAAAAAGAATTCGAAGAAGGAAAAAATTATATTCCGAAATAGCCAAAGGTGAAGTTTGTGAAAAACCAGTAGAAGAATTTAGATGATATTTTTTAACATTGTAATTTATACTATTATAGTACAAATAGAAGATAGATTTAAAACTATGTCAAACATTAATTCTGATTTCAAATTAATCGCTGATATAAAAACCTCAGAAAAATAACATAAATCAGAAAAATATAAATGAGATGTAAATAATGCACGAATATATATATATATATATATATATATATATATATTGCTTGCATATCAAATAATAATTAGAAGGAGTTGTTTCTAAATTTATTAACTGAGTTAAAATTTTTCTTTCGGCTGCCAGTTTCTGTAGCAAGTGCTGAGTACTCTTTCAGCAAATCAAAATTACCGTCAAATCCGGCGACACTGCACACTTTTGACACCCAAAATAAGATGGAAATCGAAGGGTGCGCGTTATACACCGGGTATAAAAAGGATAGTTTTAAAAATGAAAAAAAGAGAGAGAGGAACATAAAAAAATTATACTTCTACATATTTCGGAATACTGTTTATTTGAAAGGAAAGTTGAACTTTTCCATAAAGAAATGATCTTTCTAGAAGTATATTATTTTTTTAAAATCCTGCGGTAAAATATACCTCGAAAAAAGGACTTCAAAACATAGCAGCATTGTACATCGGCATCTTAGGTTCCTTCGTAAGAAAGAGGATTGCGATTTACAGCGAATATACCAAAACATTAAAAAATGCAGCTTGAAAGTATAGATGTATGCGTTATATGCCGGATTTTACAGCAATAAAGAATAATTTTCGGTTGTGCAGATCGCTAAAATGCACTTGCTATATTAAGCATTGGATTGATTGATTGATTGAATATTAACGTCGCACTGATTAAGCATTGGAAGAGAAACTGTAAAAAATTGTGATTTTCTGAAGTAGTTAATGCGTTTGCAAAAACAAGATCACACTTTAAATAAACATGCATTTTTCATTGTTCATGTTTGTAATTTTTTTTTTTACTTTACAAAACATTTAGGGCCTTACGGCTCCCGTTGAAACACCACCCTGAAATCTCGAGCATAATGTTAATCCTGTGGAGTTCCTTTCTGTTCTATTTACATCTAGCATATCGCTTTTAATTGCATGGAATAAAATGCACATAAAAAAAAGCGAAAAAAAAATTACATTCTTCCATTATTTCGATTTTTAAAAATAATTTTTAAGTATTTTTAAATATTATTTCAAGATCTGAAAATTCATATCTAGTGTATTAAAATTATCATAAAAATACAGTCGGACCACTATTTAACGAAGTTGCTATATCCCGAAAAAAAGTTCATAATATAGAGGTTCACCATTCAATATACATTATAAACCACATCAAAGAATTTTAAATTCATAAGCACTATATATTGAAAAAAAGTAATTTATACCTTTTTGTAAATTAATATCTATTTATTTTATATATATCTTACCTATATAAAAAAAAGAAAAACTCCAAGGAAAACGAGAAAAAATAATGTTGAGGAATGCAATGTATTTTCAACATTAAGAAACCAATTTTATACTAAAAATAATGAATTTTAAGGATATTTTCTAATTTGAAGTACACAAGTTAAACATACATTATATTATAACTAGAAATTTGAAACATATATTGCCACATGCGTCATTAAGTTTAATTACTCATAAAATCTATTAATTCTATTTGAGTTTTTTTGTTTGAAAAAATGCTTTGATGCAATCGAAGATAATTCTTGTGAACTGGACAATGGGGTTAAAGGTGTTGCAAGGCCTAGAATTATATTGCTCTCGGTGAGTTAGGCTTCTAATAAAACTAGTTCAAGATTTCTGACTACTATAAAACGTGTTAAAAGAGAGAGTAAGTTGAAATCTCCAGAAATACTTTAAAAAAAAGGGAGAAAAATAATTGAATCACAAGAGAAAAAATTTGATATATAGGAAATGCACTTCGCTGTTGGGAGGTTATTTTATGAAGAAAACCGTGAAATGTTCTTGGTTCCAGGAAAAAATTCGCTATATAGAAAAATTCGCCCTATAGAGGTTCGTAATATGGAGGTTCGACTGTATTTTAAATTATCGGATATAAAAAGTAAAAATAGGAAAAATTTTCTTTTTTATGCTCTTTCAAATGCATATACTTTAAAATTTTTAAATTATTAAGTTTCTTGCGAGTAATTAAAAATAAACATGGCACATACACACACAGATTAGAAAACAGGGGAAAGTAAACTTGCGGACGGATACATGAAATTTCCCAGTATGTTCCATTGATTAACGGTAATATATGATTCTTCGGTGGATTGTGTAACAGGTTTTTTTTTCTTTTCGAAATGGGGCTAGTTTTCTAAGAATACATAGCGTATTCAAAAAACTATCTACATTTGCGTCATTCTTTGAAAGTGCAGTGCATTCTTTGAGTTTCACTTAAAAAAAACTGCTGATACGTTTTCTAAAATAAAAAAGTTATATTCTCTGTTTTGTGTATTCTATATTTCTTAAAAAAAGTTTATATACTAGACAAATTATTTTTGTTACTCATTAAATGAACAATTAATTTTCTCCTCTCTTTTTGGCTCGTTAATTTTAGTTAAAATTATTTTTAACTGTATAATACTTAAAGATTTTTGGTATTGGTTATTCTGAATATGAATACATTCTCTTGCACCATTGCTTATGTTTTCCACGACACTTTTCACTTTGACGCGTTTTATTTCAAAAATAATACTAATAATCGTGATGTTTTTATTTGCTTTTGTACTTTAAAGCAAATTTGTGTTTCTCTTTTGAGGAAGGAAAGAGGCGAAAGATAAAAAGAGAATTTAATGACATAAATATAGAAATCATCAGGAAGTTCTGATATCAAGAGAGTAAGAGAAAATTTCTCAGATAAAAGGAGAACGTAATGCATTCGTTTTGTGTGCAAATACATTTTATTTTTCACCACGGACAAATGACGAGGGCATCACCTGAGTTTTCACCTATCTTCCCTCCCCCCTGCGAACAAGACGGAGCCTCTGAAAATTAACAATTCACCAAACCCTCTACATCATGGGTCTACTTGTTTGCTTGTATTATTGAGAAACTCTAAGCAGGGGTTTCCAAACAGTAGCGATACACGTAACATGAAGGAGATGAAAGAACTTATCGGCATATCAACAAATTTGGTGTTAAAATCTAAATTTAAGCAAGAATAGCTCCTGAATTTTATATTGCAAGCTCTCTCATGCAAAATACACAGTATATCTCACACAGCTAAAAACATTTTAATGTCATTCAGAAAATTATGTTTAAGTGAAGTAGGTTTTTCAATGTGACTGGCTACAAAAACAAATTAAACTCAGAATACGTAATGCGATTGCATTTAATCTCAATAGACCTAGACTTTGACAGTTTGTGTGAAAAAAGCAAACATCTATCCTATTTACTAAATGTAAGGCATGGATAGTGACACTTGGAACACAAATTAATATTATTAATGAGTAAATTATATTAAAAAATTAGATTAGAATTTTTGAATAGTAAATGTAGTACTTTTTTTAATTTCCTTTTCATAAGTACCTATGACAGGTTGATCTAATTTAAATATTATTTTGAGATATATTCTTCTAAGATGTATATGGAATATATATAATGAAGAGATTTTTAAATAATTAAATTGCAATTCTTTCTCAAATTAAATTACAAGGCTTACTGCTGAAGAGAAACATTGCTTAAAATAAATAAAAGTCAGAAGTCGAAGTTTATTTCATGTTATGAAACTGGTAGCCTTATTTATTTATTTATTATACATTTAAATATTATATAATATATATATTATTATATAACAATTTGATTGTATATACTTATAAAATAGAATTTATAAACATTATTCAATGTATGTCTCATAACTTAACAAAGAGATCTGGTTTTCAAAAATAACATTGAAAGAAATTTTTTTTGATAAATATTAATTTTCCTATGCATATTTATTGAAAAATATAATACCTAAAAGGATTAATAATCTATTACAGATAGTAATTTCCAAAAAAAAATAACAAATAAAATTGTTTTTTAACTTCTCATTGAAACAACTTTCAAACATTTACTATATTTTTCTTAATATTCATCTTTTAAATTTGACATTTGTTTTGTTAAACGTTTATGCCTTATTTGTTTCTTTTAGCAAAAAAGTTTGTTGTTCTAATTGTTTCGCACAGTCATTGAAAAGAAAATTCAAAATTCTCTCTCAATTGTTACATTTAAAAGCTTTTCAGAAGTTATTTGTTGTATGCCGTATACTCCAGCGTATTATGCGCACCTATAATGATTTTGATTTTTTGATCTATATGCTTCTAAATAGATCAAAATACTGCTTATTTAAAAGAAATGACATACACACCTTATGAGCTTAAAGATTTGCAGTTCTAGAAATATACTATTTTTCAAAAGCCTGGGATAATACTTAGAATAAATGACTTCAAAAGATATGAGCATTACATATATGCGCGTCATGTTTCTTCATAAAAAGAAGGGTGCGTGTTATACGGCTGATTTTACGGTAGCTAAGAATGTTAGAACATAAGGGAAAAAAAGTGGCTTATAAAAAAGAGATTCATGTTTTATTTTTTTAATAGTATTTTCTTTTTAATTTGAAAAAACACATAAACAAGATATCAGAAACACAGTGGTCAAGGCAAATAGTGGCTTGCGTGTTATGAGTTCGAGCCTAGTACCGCTGAAGACCAGTCATGCAGAGGGGGGTCGAGGCACGTTAAAAATGTTGAGGCTCAAATATTCTGCTGTTTGTGTCGTGTGGAAGTTAGGGGATGAGGTGGGTGTCAGCTCAGTTGTGTCGTTCTTGTCCCTTGACCATGGTTTAAAATTACGAGGTTCTTCGCCAAAAGCACTCTTGTACCTGAATCGTGCGACATCAATATTCACTCATCTACTCATTCAGAAAAACAGATTAGAATCCCTTAATAGTTCAATTTTGATTAATACAGTAGTTGTACTTTATGTACTTATTTTTAATATTTGACCCTGAAATTGTTTATATGTAAACGCGAAATTATAATAACATAAAAAATATAAATATACATTTTACTATACAATTTTTCTATTTCACTCAATTGCATGTACTTTTAATACATTTTTAAGGAGTTCAATGCAACAGCTGTTTTTAATGTTTTTAATACCATAATACTTCTGATATTAGGCGTAAAATTAATTAATAAGTATTGTAAATCATCGTGTTCTGTAGTTTTGAATATAGTTGTAGTTTTTTTATTTATAACAAACTATTAATGTGATTAAATCTTGCCCAAGTAGGTAGATAGAAGTTAAAATGGGTTAATTTCCCCTTTTTTCTCCGAAATATCTTTGCAATTCAAAATTTGGTCTAAAAATTTAAAAAATTTGTTTTATCTTCCAAATCAGTGTCAGTTGTGTCAGTTTCAAATGGATTCTTGATACAAGATGGGGCATTAAAACTTTCGAAATCCTTATAACGGATATTAATATTTCTTTTAAGTTGCTTCAAGTGGTCAGTGCATATTTCAATGTCATCGGAATTAATTTATCGTTTTCAACAGATATGCTGCATTACATATTCAAAGTAGCGAAAATTATTTCGATTTAACCCGGCATTTCTCTCACACGGTATGTCATACCCACCGTCTAACTTTTTTCAACGCTCCTTCTAAACCTTTTTTTTTGGAAAATGGATAGTTTCTCGTATAGCTGATTTTAAGTTCATATCCTTTGACGGGCCTTAGCTTGTAGGTGAATTCTAAATATGTATTTTGAGATACCGCCCTTTCGGTTATGTCATACCCTGCGCGTGAATCGCCGTTACAGTTCTATAGATGCTTGAGCTCGTTTTAAATCTTCCTTACGCTAGCGTATTATTGTAGTTATGATGAAGAAATGGGATATTTAAGTAATTTAAAAGATACAGTATTTAATAGATATAATACAACAGTATTTTCGGATGAAGAAATTCTCTTCGCGGTTATGATGAGAAAGAATGAAATGAAGATGGGTATAACAGAGCAAGTATGATTCCTCCACTGAAATTCATCCTGATTTAGAAGAGGGAGACACTGTTGAAAATAAATGTTTTATATGTAGGGGCACAAAATTATTTGGTTAGAACGAAATTTTAAAGGAGACCACACATCAGTGGTAAACATCTTATCAACTTTCAGATGAAGTCTTGAAAGAAAAAAACTATTGCTGGAACAATAAGAGAAAACTTAAAAAAAGAAATTCCATTTTTTTAAATTTAAGGAATAAAAAATATTACTACTATATGTTTAGTTTTAAAAAGATACAGATTAAAAAAAATTAAGATCCAGTGAAAAACATCGCCCTCACTCACGATGAGATTAAAGTGTATAAACAATGTACTGAATACCCTTATAAAAAGAACAAAAAAACTAAATTTAGGTGTGATAAATGTAATAAAAATATTGTATTTCCTACTTTTTAACTTTTATATACAATTTTTACGGTCCAATCAGAATGTAAACACCAGAGCTGATCCTAAGGTGTCGGCCGCCCGCGTGCAAAGTCCTAATGTGCCACCCCTCTAGAAGATTTTTCACATTTTGACTAATACTTAACCGTTGACGCTATAACTTCATCTACCTATATTAAAGTAAAAAGTGAAATATTAATAAAATGTAATACAATTTTAAGTGCAGAACCCCTTTTTTTTTCTTTTTAACCAGCTAATATGTCACAATAGCGACAAAATACTTAATTAAACAACACACAAACAAAAATATCACCTTTAAAATAAAAATTGACATTTTATAATTAGAAATACAAAATAACTCTACTTACTCCGAATATATAATCCAATAAAAAAAAAAGTACTAAAGCACAAATCTCGTGAAACAACAAGTATATAAATCAGTCCTACAAAAAGAGAGACTACCTAATAATTAACAATAAAATAACTTTTCTGACTTTCCGAAAAGCAAGTTTGTCAATAGCTTTGGTGAAATCTATTTTTTCTGAGATTTCAGATTCAATAGAGATGATGGTTAAATCTGAAAGCCTTTCTTGTGACATATTATTTCTTGAGTAATTTTTAATAATTTTTCATTTACTGGAACTTCCTTCTCCTGAAGCTAGAGAAACAGGTAAGGTTGAAAAATTCTTATGGCTTGAGCAAAATTTGGAGGTCATTCTTGGCTACAATTTCTAATACCTCAACTGGCTGTTTTTACCTGGAAAAATATCTTTGAATGTAATCATTTCATTAAAGGGTTGTATGTCGTCTATATCTTTCACAATACTTCCTCCTCCTGTACCTTAATATTCAAGTCTATTTCATGTTTTTATGAGATCATCATCAGAAAAGTTGTGAAACTCATACAGAAAGCAGAATATCGAATATCCCTCAGATGATAAGGTGAATCGTCCATTTGCTGAAGAAAACGCGAATTGTTGGAAGGAATTTGAAGCTGGTTCATCTCTCCCCTCATAAACAAATAAATAGACTTTTTCCCTGAGCATCGAGAAGGGAAATTCGGGATAGATATTAAAATTTGTAGCAAGTACTGTTACTGAATCGACAGATATCTTTATAAGTTATCATCAGATCTTTGGAAAACTAAAATATTTTACGATTATCTAAGCCTGCAATGCATTCCACGATGGTTATTTTATTTTATTTTTTCTTATTTCTAATGGCCTGCGAATTGGTCATTAACCATTGCAGACCTAGTACATTCCCCGGAAAAAGGTATCACTTTTAGTGCGGCGCCCTATAGGCGGATACCAATCGCCGCAGGTAATTTTGACGCCTAGTTTCCTCCCTAGAGGGAGGCACCTGAGCTCTGACGATGCAAACCTGTACAAGGATTTAATTTTTCCGAGAGCATCAGGTCACACTCTAGGGATCTTTTACATGCCAAATAATTATACGACATGGACGCTGTCGATTTTCTGCATCATGAAAATTCACCGACTTGCGCCGGGGTCGAACCCGCAACCTTGGGTGCAGAAGGCCAGCGATAAACCAACAACTCCACCCAGCTGGCACATTCCATGATGTTTAATTTAGGATTTTGAATCATTTTTTTCAATACATGAATTCATGATAATAAATCATACCAAATTAAAATTGAATACAAAAATTTAAATGTTAAATTTTTTTCCTCTGTGTAATGGTATCTTCAATTAAGGCATTTAATGCGGTAATAATATTTTTAGGTCTTGTTTAAGAGGTCTCATAGCATTGATACGAACTTCAATCCTTGTTTACCTTAACGGTTTTAAGGTTAGACTTTTCACGTGTTTTTTTGGTAAATGCCATTGATATGGGGACGCAGAAAAGTAATTGCATGCCTCTTGTACCTTATAAAAAAGAACAGAAATTTCACCAATGAAGCTGGCAGCTTATGACTCATTCAGTTCTATGTTTGATGATTTTCAAAATAATAAATGCTAATTTTTCGCAGACCCGTTTTCAATTTTTTTTCTGCAAGACGTTAATTGTTACTCACCCGAAATCTCAATCGAAATTATTGACCTACAGCACCATACTACACTGAAAAGCAAATATAAGGAATTTATTTCAACTGCAAACGATCCGCATTATTTTGAATTTTGAAAATTTGTACAAAACAATGTCCCAATTTTTTACGATTTAGCTGCCAGATATGGCTGTAGGTTTGGATCTCAATATGTTTCTCTCTCTCTCTCTATATATATATAAACAAATGTTTTCTACTATGAACATAATAAAATCAATCTTACTCAAAATTAATTGATATGCCTTTAAAGGGACTTAATTTTATTAGCATCTTCAAGAGAGAGAACTAGTACTGTAATAAAGATTACTTAATAAAAAATCCACAGATTCAAAAGCCGTATTAAGTAAGTACTGATTGCTTAATAAGTATTTAGAATCAAATGTATTCGAGTTCCTCTTTTATATTTAATACCTAACCTAATTGAACTTGCATAAAATTTATTAACAATATAACCTAAGTTTTTGTACTTTTAAAGTTATTATATTATTTTTAAATTAGAAGTGGCAAGCAAAACTATTTTTTGTTCCCAAAAGGATGTCCACCTAGGATTTAGTGGAATTATTGCTTGCGCAAAATCGTTATGGTTCGACGGTGTGAAGTTAGAGAAATGTTTATTGTGACTTACAAATTCCTGATTGTTGAGCTATTTCGAAAAAACAGACAGCCACAAGAGACAAACATTTTCACAGATTTTCTTTTTTTAAATAGAGGTAAATGCCCTCGTATTGTTTACGTAAGGTGATCGTTGGAAAAATGTGTTGATGTATACAAATGTTTAGGCAAATGCTTTGAAAGTGAAAAGATCTCAGAGGTTTTTTTATAAGACCTATATTGAGTTCAACTTCACGCATCATTTAGTTCTATAAAATAAAAAAAGAAAGCGCGTGTATCAGTGTGAACACGCGTTAAAAATTAACTTCTTTGGCTTACATGTATTGAATTGTACAATTAAGTTATATTTTTTGAAGTAATCTTATATATAATTAACAAATTTATTATTTTAAACTGTATTTAAAAAAAATAATTAGGATGGAAAAGGTATAAGTATAGACAAAATTTTCATTTTCAATACATAATACTAAAAATTTTTTATTGTATGTATTTTGAGAAAAGTATCATCATTATTAATCTATTTCCATTATGCTTATGGGTGCTTCAGTACATACTTTTGTTATCAAAGGTTTTGGTAACTAAAGTAAGAAATGTAGGTTTTGCACTCAATATCGCTTAAGTATCTCGAAAAGACTGCATCAATCGTAGTATTTGATTTTGTCGTTGATATTATTCTGTTGTTTTGTAGAGATAAGGTGAAATTGTCTTTTAAAAATTCAATCAATTGTAGAGATTTGTCTAAAACAAAATTGACATTAAAATCTCCACTTAAAATCATAGGTATTTTATCATAATTTTTATTAAGTAAACCTCTTGATGTGTATGGTAATAATGATCGATGAAGGAACTCGATAATGTCATTCAACATTTTGTTCGGAGTAATATATACAATTATAATTTTTTGTCCATTATCTATTATGCACTCAGCCAAGCACAAATCCCCCACTGAAGATTGTATGGTACCATAAATATCGGATTGACTGACAGAATATTCCATGGATGGAGTTATAATGTTAACAGCATCGCTAGAATTTTGATATATCGCAACTCCTCCTGCTCTCGTATTTGGTCGTTTATACTTCACAATGCAGTTGAAATTTGGAATATATATATCACTTTCATTGCCCAGCCAAGTTTCTGATAAAACTAAAATATTTTTGAATTTCTTATTACTGAATCTTGTAAGTCTACAGCGTGAACTGTAAGACTGGCAATTAAAAGTAAAAATCGATAAACCTTGTCTGTTCGTTATGAAATTAATCAAATCTTCATTGATAGTTTGTAGTTTGTTCAATGAAAGTCGTTTAAATTCCTCTTGCAAATCAATTGTTGATGACGATCGTCTTCGAAAATGGAAAAATGTTTTATCATTATTTTTTGTCGTAATAAATAATCATTCAATACTCGTTACACGTGATTAAGCAACATATAATAATGATTGAGAGTGACGTCGTTCGTATTGGTAAACAATTTCTGAGTATGTGTTGCCTTGAGATTTATGAATTGTTGTAGCGCATGTACACACCAACGGAACGTGCGTACGCTTGACAAATATTGTTTTGTTATTGTTGAGTGGAATATTGGAAGATCTCAGTACGATTGGTATAGCCATTCTACTGTTTTTAAAAAACTAAGTTATTTTCCTTTAGAATAAAAATAACTGTTTTTCAAAAAATTAAAATACCAAAAATGTTGAAATTTTGTAATTTAATCCCATCGAAATACTTTATTTTTATATATTAATTCTGCATCTATCTGGTTGATGAAATAAAAATGAATTACATTCTTTTTAAGACATTAGTGTTTTTCAATTTTCAAGTTTATATTTATATAAATTTAATCTTTTTTTCTAAAAAATTAGTGTTTTTCAATTTCAAGTTTAATTTATTCTTTAATTTTGAAAAAAAATGTTTTTTCTTAAAATGAAAAAAATTTTCTCAGAATCAAAAACAAACAAGAATGCAAAATGTTCCATGCGTTGCAATTTTTGTCGAATTATAACAAAACAAACTTTCAGAAGTATTCATCTAATGTATAGTTATAAATTCTTGGATGCATTGTAATAATAGTGATAGGGTGAAAGAAGAAAATTAAAGTTTTTTATGTATAGGAAATCATTAAAATTCTTGAAATTTTTATATAAAAAATTTGCGCTTACCCATATTTTGTGAATTATCATATAAAACATTACATTGCATGCATACATTTGTAAAGAATTGCTTAAAGAAGTTAAATCAGGTGAAAATATGAAATTTAAGAAAAATCAAAACGCATGGAACGTTTTTAAATTTTTAAATTTTTTAAAAACTACTTATTTTTTTCTCACCAATTTTTTATATGATTTTAGTTCTAAGTTACATAGAGCCAGTAAAAATTTGGGGCATGTTGGTAAAAAATTTCACTGCCCACTGTAGTCTTAAGATACAAATTAATGAAGCACTATATAACACTTTCACAACAACCAAATTAATTACACCAAAGCATATATATGATTTAAAAACTCACTTCTTAAACTGGATTTAGAAATTCCATTCGATTGAAAATTTAGTAAACACAATCTTTTATTGCCAAAATATTGGAAGAAATGTTGTGTTGCCTCTAAGTTTTAAAACAATAGATTGTTTGTATTATTTACTTAAAAGAATTTTAAAACTGTATATCCAACAAACTCTCCTTAAACTAATTTTTGACAGATTTTGAACCATTTAAATGCCTACTTCGGGTAGATTAAAGACTCATTTCCGATTTTTTTAAATTCATAAAATTGATTATAATTTGACTTCTAGGTAACGTAAAAACAAAACAAAGTAGTATGTATCGCAAAGCTAAAAGAGAAAAGGCTTGTTAAAGCTGCTGTTGAATGAGGAGAGGGGGGTGGGTGCTAGCTCAGGGCTAATAGACGAAAACACACAAGAAATTTTAAAAGCCGTAAATCTTAATCTATTTTTTCAATCTTTGAACAGATTACGGATAATGCTATTCTACGTATGGAAGAAAAGTTTCGTTAGATTATTTTTATAAATAATGAAGTTATTAAATATTTAATTAAAATTTTGAGAATATTTTGAAAAATTGCAAAAAAAAAAAAAAAAAAGATTTTGTCATTTTTTTATGACTGATTCTAAAAGAGAAAAGCATGAACTTGTTTAGAATAAAATATAAATTCATTAACTCGAAAGGAAACTTAAAGGGAATGATTTAGAAACAATTTTTATAAAAAGCGTATCAATTTTGACTCATTTTTAAAAAAAAAATATAAAAAATAGAAAATATCATTATTTTGTTTAAAAAAAAATATACCATATCGTCGCGAAAAAAATGATCTTTCCAATTCTGTAATTATTTTTGTCTGAGATAGATAGTATGAATTAGATGGCGTTTTTTAAAACAGGGGGGAAATTCGGAACTTCATTCATTTCTACCTTACGTTCATACTTAACCGTAACTGGTAACGCGTAACGGAAATTTCTCCCTACCGTGCCACAAGAAGTTAACTTCAAAAAGGTGCAAAATATTTTTGATTCTTCTTTTTCTCACAAAACATTGGTGGTCGACCTCCCATACTTCCTTTTTTCTCCCAGTGCTCTTTCTCAGAACACCAATACGACCTCTACTTAAATCTTCAAATTGCGTTCGACGCAACCCTGGGGTTCCGCCAAGTAGGGATAGCGATTCTTTCCGAAAAAGATTGAATTTTAAATCGATTTGAATCGTAACCTTATGAATCGATTCACAAAGAAATCGAGGTCTAAAAGATCGATTTCTAAAAAAATGATTTTTTTTTCAAGTCTGCATTTACAATGTAAATATTAATCCATTTTATGAAAAGCAAAAAAGATACTATAATAAATTCTCTAATCAGTAAAATCGGGGAATTTTTTAGTTCAGGGAATTCAAGAATTACAATTATTTTTTTAGTACCATATCAAAGTATCAGGTATAAAAGAAAACATTTATTTTCTAAATGTATTTGTTACATTAAAAAGTTTAGAAAATAGATAATGTATCTTATAGTTCCCAACGCTTAATATTTAAGTTTTTTAAATACAATAGTCTCTGTCAAGTCTACTGGGATCCAAGTGGGTTCCGCTCATCACTTGCGATGTTGCCGGCAATCGAAAAAAAGGCAATCACAAGGATCAGAGGATCTCACGATACTGACAGCGATTTACTTACCCTCAATTACTTATTATTCCGTATATAACAAACACTACATAAAAATAAATATTTATTTCACTAAACACAGTACATTACGACAGTCAGTCAATCAAGACATGTGTGAACGACCGACACAATATCAACAAATACCAAAAGTCAAAGTTACAAACATAACTTTTTTTATTTATTAAAGACAGGCAAAGGAAACTAAGCACACAAGCATCTCGCGAGTTTTTGAGTAATTAATCCTTTAATCGCCAACACCGTAATATAACGGTTTTTAAAGATAGTACATTCAACTAATTTATATATGTGTTACCGGCAAAGTATGAAATCCGGCATTTTATAGAATGCCTAGGCATTGTATAAAATGCCTAAAACTAGCCGGTAATGTATGAAATGATTCTTCTTTCACACATTGCCTAGGGAGGAACCGGCAAAGTATGAAATACATCTCCGATTCGTTTCGAATATTGAGCGGCAAGGCACGAGACTTCAGACTCAGAATTTGTCAGTTGCAAATTGTGGTTTGTTCGGGAGTGTTAAATTTCTCAATTTTACTTAAACTTGTTCAACAAAAAACTGGTTTTTTCCTGTTCTGCATGAAAATGGAGGAACAAGCTGTAGTTGTGAAGAAGGAATCCATGGTCTGTAGCAGGGGTCGGCGAACTATGGCACGCGTGCCCACAGGTGGCACGCGTTACATTTCTCATTCTCAGTGTCACTTTGCACTACTCAACAAATTTATCAATTTTTGAATGGATGGAGCTTGATAAATTTGTAATTGACCTTATTTGAAAAACATCTCCAGAATTATGGACAATTGTGGGGTTACAAAAAAAAAATCTGGAAGATAATTCTAAAGGTCAATTTACAGCTTTTTTAAATTGCATGTATTCTGCTTTTCCGCTTTTCACTCTACATATCTAAGTAAAATATCTTTTTTCATACGAAAAATATTTCGAGTCCGAAAAGAAATTGTTTAACAACTGAATGCTGAGAATCATCTCCAAGTGAAAGTCACAAATTACACCCCAGGTTTTGCGATATGAGTGTAGAGCGAAATTTTTTATATATCTTTTTATTTAACTTAAATGAAGGGATATACTTATATATTTTACGTTGCATATTTCTTATTTTAATAAATGTGTTTAAAAATACATAATATATGTACAAGTTCGAGTTTTTTTATATATATATATTTGTTGAAGAAATAGTTATATTTTGTGCTGTTTATTTTTAAGTTAAGAAATCTATTTAATTGATGCAAAATTAATGTATAACAAAACTGTAAATCTATATTATTGAATTCTATTCCATAGCTCTGCATGCATTATCGCGGGAATCAAATTGTTTCAAAAATCCGCAACTGTTTGGCATGCTGAATTATAATAACGTCGCACTGTTGGATTGATTGGTTTTGGCATACCACAGCTAAAAGGTTGCCGACTCTTGGTCTAAACTGGGCATGAAACAACTATTCGACGGCAACGAGCTGTCCAAAATTCGAGTAAATGCTGAAATAAAAAGTATTTTTTTAACTGAAACTACTTACTAGAAGTTAATAACATAAATATAAAAAGCCAAAATGACTACTAAAAGGGAACACTGTGACTATAGGTTGCTGAATAGCTATGATGTGATATTTGTAGAAAGTAAAAGGAAACTTATATAACATGTTAAAGAAGACGTCAGTACTATACAACAATGGTTCCTAACCCACGGTCCATGGATCAAATGGTATCGAGCCATTCAAGGAGCATTAAATTATTACCATTTTACTATTTTTTTTTTCTAGAGTTTGTGTGACTTTCCCTGGAAATCACTTTATATATTTCATGTAAAATCACTTTATGTTAATTTTTCGTGTAACTGATTTTTATTCAGAAGGCATAATTAAATACATTTAAATTATTAAATCAGAACAATTTAAAATATAAACAATCAGCGTCCCACCCTCAGCAGACCACGATAAAATTATCAAACGTTGATGGGTCTGCAGCGATAAAAAGATTGAGAAGCACTTCTATACAGTACTAAATCACGAATTCTGAGTTATTTTACGTACTTCATCAAGCTCATTTGGCTATTGGATACGGGGGACGTAATAGAATTCTGAAAAAAACTTTCAACCAAATACAAAAACGTTACATGTTATGATATTGAATTGTATCACCTTTGTGAACCTTCCCAGAAAAAACTGAAAATTATTTTAAAAAAGGCATTGTGAAATTTCTGATTTTTTTTTCTGAATGCCAATTTTTGGACCTTGTATTGAGTGGGGAAGTTTCCATCGGCTTTTGGAACTTCTGAATGAATTTTAAAGCAAGTATACGTGAAATCACGATTTATTTCGTGCCCTAAGAACTTGCTTAGGATTCAAGACATTGCTCATCTCGAAATTCCTCTTCTGTCAGTTGCAATTGCACATTCTAACGGCAGCGGCCAAGGATTCGTTAAATGTATGTGTAAAACAAAGTACTAAAATAAGAATTGTCTTTGCGTGAAAAATGTAAAGAAATGTAATTCAAAATGCTATTCAAGACTACTATGTTGCAAGTAGGTTAATTTCAAGTTCTTACTTTTTATTTGAAAATTTTGTTTTCCTTAAGAAGAAAGACATACACACATTTTGTTTGGTACAACTTTCATTTTCATTACGCAATTTCAATAATTTTTTAATGGCGCTCTCATTATTTTTCTCATAATAGCAATTGTATTTTTAAAAATGTACATCATTGATATAATAACCTTATCATGGCCTTATTTCATACCTTGCCTAAATAGCTTTGGTCATTCTACAGAATGCCTAGGCAAAATGAAAAAATTCTCATATTTCATACTTTGCCTAAATAGCTTTGGTCATTCTACAGAATGCCTAGGCAAAGTATGAAAAAATTCTCATATTTCATACTTTGCCTAAAAACGTCGGGCATTCTATAGAATGCCGGCATTTCATACTTTGCCGGTAATATATATATAAGGAAAAGGATTTGTGTGTTTCAGCGGTACCGGCAAAACAAGAAGCTGTAGGTCATTATCCTGAACACCTCGAAGAGTTTTTTTTTTTTTTCGAAATTCGCTTTAGATTTTTTACATTTCAATTTTTAAGTGATTTTTCAGCAAAATGGAGATATGACATCAGACGCGTCAATTTTTCGAAAATTAATGTTTAGAACAGTTTTTTGGGGATTTTAGTACATTTTATTGCAAATATATTTTTTTGGGGGTTTTATTCGTTTTTTTAAACTCTTTGTGGTGGAATTACATTTGTTTTTCGAAAAAGTTGTCATAAAAAATGTTTTTTATAAATTTAATTTTTGGGTTTGGCAACACAAATTGCATAACAGTAGATTTCAATTTTTTTTACAATGTTATCGTATTTTGTTGAACGTAATGTAATTTTAGAACAAACACGGATAGAAATGAGCAAGATGTACCGTTAAAATGTATTGATATTCAAGCGATGATTTAGTTGTAAGCTTAACTTACTTTAGCGCCGACAAACCTTCTGTGTTGTGATATTAAGCCCGCCAACGTGAATGGGTGATATACTAAAGCCTAGCCACCGCATTAAATTTACATATTTGTATAATTTTTTGTTTGTGATTATTTCTTACATATTTTTGTGATTGCGTTATAGAACAACTACCCATCTTGCATGGCTGAATTTTATTAAAGCTACTCTTTTTATTGTGCTGGCTACTTTAAAAGATATTCACTTTCCAAAAAATGTTCTATTTCATTTTATGCTCTTGATAAATCTTAGCTGTACTATGAGAGTCAAGAGAAAACCTGATTACACTCTCTTTAAACCTTTTTGCTGTAACTGAAAAATTTTTGCTTCTCCCATGTTATTTATTAACTTTATGTTACTTTTAAAGAGTCAGCAATGCAAAAACATTTGTACGTATTTTGGTACTAAATAGTTGTAAGGACCTTGGGCTTGTGCGGTTGCTTTTCCTTATTCTCTCGAACCTCTGATGTTGATATCAAGACAACAAAAGGTAGTCTGCCCCCAAATAAGTAAAGATTGGAACTAAACCATCGCAATTATATCAGGGAACTGTAGTAGTACGTCTTGCCTATTTCCATCCTAATAGCATGGCAATTTGTGTGGTTTATGTTAAAAAAATAATCTGTTACAAAGTTTTTTTCTGTTAGAAAAAACTTTATTGCTTTTCTTTGTGCTCAACGATAAATTCTAAATCTCCCTTATTGTAACGATAAAGTAGAAAATCCTAGCTAGTAGTTAAAGAAAAAGAGAATATAGTACTAAATTAAACTAATTATTATTAACGGATTGGCAATATTTGAAAAAAACTACCTTCTATTTATGTCAACAACTGTGTGTGTGTGTGTGTGTTATTAACCAGATTTCTACATGTTGCTTTTCGGTTTGAATTAATGTTATAATTTCTATGATATGCTTGGTTACTTCATATTTATTTATGTTTGTTTTATTCATGCTTAAATTTTTTATATTTAAGATTTTCCGTGAATGTTTTGTTTGTTCAGCTCTGGTTATGGGAATTTCATCAAAATTAGGGCTTAATTTTTCTGTTTAAGATAACTTTTTAGTTGAAATTAGTGTATAATTTTTATTTTAGTGTCACACAAATTTATGTTTGTTTATTTTCTGTGAACTGCAATTTTTTACTTATATTGCAGTTTAATTTATGTGATACCCTGACTCAAAAGTAGTTTTTAAGCCAAAAAATGATTTGTGAAGCTTTTTGTAAACAGAAGCTTAGATAATGAGGTACTTATGTATTAGTGTCACTGCATCAAAATTGGTCCCACACGAATTCCACCTTAATAGATATCAAAACAGCAAAAATTCTAACATATTTTGTATGAAAAACTGATTGGTCAGATGTTGGCGGAAAATGGCGCGTTTTGTGTAGTGCCAATTTGGCTGCGGAGACGCTAATACGTAAGTACTGATAATAATTACCGTAAAATCCGCCGTATAACGCTCGCACCTATACTTTCAAGCTGCAACATTTAATTTTTAAGTATATTCGTCGTATAACGTGCATCCCCTTTTTTAGGAAGAAATCTGAAACGTACGTGCACAATGCACTTATGTTTTGAAGTCATTTACTCGAGATATTATTCCAAATTTTAGAAAAAAATAGTGAAAACTACAATCCCTTAAGTTCATAAGGAACTTCATTTCTTTTAAATAAACAGTATTTTGATGCATATAAAAGTATAGTTTTTTTCTATGCTCATCTTTTCTTTATTTTTAATGCTCTGATTTTTATACCTGGCGTATAAAGCGCACCCGTACAGAAGCTATGGATGGGATTGAACGCTCAACTTAGTGGCGTGACGGAGAATATTAGGGCCACCATACAAATCAGGTTTTGGGTCTCAAGCCGGATCTTACAAAAGGTACGTACTTATCGTCAGTCAGACTTTGGGCATCTTAGAGCCCTGGGCCCCCCTGCAATACGGGGGTGTATGTTACGCCACTGGATTAACAAAGTAATTTCCTTTAGCACTTTAAAATTCAGAGTTAATGCACTTTTTGTCGTGTGGCATTATGGTTTAACTTTCCTTCTTACAATCTGTTTTTCATATAGATTTTTAAAGATTTTATATATGTACATTTATATGACATTTTCTTTGTTTGGAAAAGAAAGATTATTGCTTTTCTTCCTTCATCACATCAAATACTATGTTCTCATCTTTATAGGAATACGGATCAGATGCTGATCAGATTTTTTTGTCACAATGGCATCATGCATCAATTTTGCTTCTGACAATCTTCAAATATATAAATCTATTTATACCATTTGTGATCCAAAAGTGTTTGATGAAAAAAGAAAGATGCAGCTTGATACAATTTTTTAATACTTCTCTTTGGATTTATTTAAAATTCAGTGTTGGTGTGATTTTACGTCTCATGCATCATGGTTTAAATTTGCTACTGAAATGTTCCTTATTTAGTTTTATGAAGATCATATATACTTTGTGCATATACTGTTTATATATGGTAAAAATATATTTCAATTATCACTATAATTAATTATCATTGTATTTCCTCATCTGTTTGTTCTTTGCAACAAGAATAACAAATATTATTTCTGTAATTAAAATATTGCAAAAAAGTATTGTTTAAGAAATTAGTTTTTATCTCAACAAGGATTATTATTTCTCTTATTAGGCTCATTGTGGTTTTTTCAACGTAGGCCTGTTTTAGATAGTTTATTTTGGTTCTTACTAATTTAATTCTTTTGCTATTGTATTTCATCTAAATTTTATATTAAATGTAATATGTATGTTAGATAGTATTACATCCCTTCCTCATATAATATTAATTTAATGCTACAGAAAATTTTAATTTAATGGTTTATTACAATGTACGCTTATTTCATCTATTTTTTTAAATTTTAGTTTGTACTAATTTAATTTTTTTCCAGTTGAAGGCTTCCTATCATGTTATTTAGGATAATATTTTAGTGAAACAGTTTATCACATAATTAGTTTTTTCTTTTGCTCTTTACCCTTTTCAGGTTATTTCACTTATAGTTCCCATAGCAGAAACATATTACTGTTATTACTTTTCTGTTATAATTTTTATTTATATTTTCATTCTTTCATTTCTATTTATCTTTTTAGCATGTTTTCAACATACGTCTATTTTTTAAAAAGGTACATTTTCTCCGGGGGCTGAACAACTGCAATGAAAAAATTACAAAGTGAGTGAGTGAGTGAATATTAAAGTCGCACACTGTTCACCTATTTGAGGGCTTTTATTGACGGACCTCAAAATTATGAATCATGGTTAAGTGACGAGGACAATACCTGACCTTGCACTCACCTCTCCTAACTACCACACCAGTGGGAGGCCATTTGAGCTCTCGAAAGATGCCAAGGGACAGTAATAATTCATTGTGAGAAACCACCTCGAATTCTGGATTATGAGTGCTTGCACAACATGGGCGGAAAAATAAATTCGGCAACCATACACCCCCCTCCTTCTTCTTGCCAATGAGATGGATATCAATAAATGAGATTTTTTTCTTTTACTGCCATTTTTTATAAGCAAACGATATGTCGCAATTATTTACTAAATTAACATTTTTAATTAATTTTATTATTTCAAATTCTATAAAGGAAATTATTGTTTAAATAATGAATATGTTATTTTTGTACAATTTACTAAACACAATGGAATGAAAAACTGTAAAACTAAAATAAAATATCAAAATGTTTTTGTCATATTAGTTTTTTTTCTTTTTGAATGTTTTGCTCAGTAAATGTAAATATATGTATAGGCTTTCCTCCATACTGTTTTTTTTAACACTTACATAATAAAACGTTATATATATATAAATATAGCAATATATTATATATATATTTAATCAAACGTTCAGAAAAAAACAATCATTTCAATATCTATCTGTCAATATATACATATTATTTATAGAAAATAGATTTTAATTAAGATATATATATATATATATATATATTAAAAGGATTATTTCTATTATTTCATCACTAAATTAATTATTTGTTAATTAGAAAGTACATCGTCTATTATTTTGAATAAAAGTACATTTTAGATACATTTTTAAGCGAACTATATATAACGATTGATTGATTAATGAAAATCTGAATTCTATATTTTATTATTTTAGATACTTAGAAACAAACTATTATTAAAAAATGATGAAAGTTTTTTGTTTTACTCTTAGCATCAGAATCGTTTTCTTTTTATGGCTTTACATTAATAATTTAACTATAACGCAATATTGTTTCTTATAAGTCATAGATCAAAATTTAAAAATAAATCTTATCTGTGAGGGGGGAGAGAGAGGGAAACAATAATTTTATATATATACACTAAAAAAAACCCGTGTAATGCCGGGCTATAGAGAGGGAAAAGAAACCTGTCTTAAATTGAAAATAAGTGGAACGAATTTCGAAAAAGGAAAATTTTATGACATAATTATAGAAATCACTCTCATTGTGTGCGCGCGTACAAACACACACAGAAATGCTGGCATCATGAGGGAAAGAGAAAGCCCGTGCAACGTTGGGCCATGCAGCTAGTTGTAAATAATATTTATGGTTTTTACCAAAACAGAAAAATTCGAATGTTGCTTTTATAGGACGAAATATCGATTTACTAAATCAATTCAGTGCTAAATATCTATTTAAAAAAATCGATTTTTTGACCTGAGAAATTGATTCTTGGATTAATCGATCCCAGATCACCATCCCTACCGCCAAGCATATCCAGGGGCTCTCCACAAGTCAAAATAAAAATTCGAAAAGAAAAAGTGAATATGTATGCAAAATAGATTCATGTTATCTATGGCGTTCATATAATCACTAGAATGCCTAAAATCGTGTTTTCCAAAGAGGATCCCACGAGGAAATTTAAAATATGGAGCCGGACACCCTCTTTTTTCAGTAACTTCCTGCAGTTTTTATTGTACTATAATAAAAAAAATATTAAAACATTTTTTTCTTTATATGTACTTCCTAAATTATAAGTATTCTGTTGCTTATGATCCAGGGTCCCAAAAATTAATTTATACTCGCTAGTGTAATGTTTCACACACATAACACCTGTAAAGTAATATTTCTGATCCAAAATTGAACTAGAATGCATAAATCAGAAGGCTTGCCAATAAAGGGGAGGGAACAACTTACCGACATATCAACTGATTCAACGTTAAAACTTGAATTTAAACAGGAACAGCTTCTAAATTTCAGGCTGCGAAGTTTGCAGAATAATTAGAAGTTTCACACACAGTTATAAACATTTAACTGCCATTTTGAGTAACATATTTATGTTATAAACATTTCTTTCGACGTATGTGGCAACAAAAATAAAATGCGAAAAAAGAAAAAAAAATTAACGCAGAATGTGAAATGCGACTGTAGATAGCTTCAATGGGCGTAGATTTCCACATTTGTGTAAAAAAAACCCCGCACAAATACCCTTGTTACACTAAATATAATGCTAGGATTGAGTGAGTGAGTGAATATTAACGTCGCAATGTGTTCAGCTACACGAGGGCTTTTGGCGACGGACTTCATAATTTTGAACAATGGTCAAGTGACGAGGAAGACACTTACGCTGGCACCCCCTCTCCTAAGTCCCAAACCCACATGGGGACGTTTGAGCTTTCGACAGATTTAACGTAAACTGAGCAAATTAAGGCTATAAATGCAGCGTTTCTCAAACTGTGGGTCGCGCTCCCTTACAGGGGCGTAATAACTCGACGAGGAAGGCGAGTGTACATTGAAAAGTCGAAAACAAAAGATTATTTTTTAAAAATATGAATTTGCTGAAAGTGAACAAACAAAATACATTCTGGCATAATAAAGAAGAAGGAAATACACAACTACAAGGATATAATTAATTTAAAAATACTAAGTTAAGAATAAGTGTAACAATTACCAGTGACCCAATAGCTTGTCATATATAAAATTATATACAAAAACAAACTCTTATCTTGATAACTTGTACGGTTTATAATTAATTCCTTAACTGCCGATTAAAAGTTATGCAATTCGCTCACCCAATGCCGTCGTTTTCCACGTAGGCGCGTGAATGTGATGTATTGGGGGAGAAAAGGAATAAAAGTAAGCAAATTACCTGAAATAAATAAATCCTTCGCAAACATTGTCAAGGTCCTTTTATTGCATTCCAAAGCCTTTGGAATAATTTTATGGATAGTAGTGCTCAGAAAAGATCGTATTTCTGAAAGACGTATATATACGTTCGGGGCAGTTAACGCTTAGGCTGAGGGAGACGTTTATAAACGCCAGTGGCACTTAAGAGGTTTAAGTCGCATTGTAGCTTTAATGTATAAGTATAGTATAATTGAATTCAATACATTGTTATTGGATGGTGGGAAAGGGGGGGGCGATGAAAATTGTGATTAAATATTGGATTGAAAATGCTGAGAGTTTGAGGAGCACTGATCTAAGTGGATAATATTACATGAAATTACTCTTCAACTAAGAGCAGGAGCGTAGCTACCACCGTATCAGCCGTATCAATGATACGAGGTCCCCAAGCTACAGGGGCCCCAACATGTGTATGCCCAAAACACAGCAAAATGTTATCATTACTCCTCATTAACAAAACTCCTGTTTTCAAAAAAAGAACCCAATTAATTTTGATACAAGGTGCCAGTGGTTAAGCTATAGCAAATAATAAACCGTAGCATTTTTTTTTAATATGGGACGAATACTTTATTGATATTGATGAAGTAATCAAGCAAGCTGAAAACGATCTATTCCCAAGCTACAAAACTATAGTTATTATTGTTAAGAAGATGACGTTTATATTTTGATATTAAAAAGAGTTCCCCTGAAAACTAAGAACTGTATCACTTAACTCGGTTGTCTAAAAATTTTCGAATAAAATAAAACAAATTTTTATAAAAAAAAAATTTGAAAAAAAAAAATTGTTAGAAAAAATTATGCGTTGAGATATTCCATTTATATTAATATATCATGAATACTAACATAGTTATCCTTATGTTATAAATATTTATGAATATCTTAAATCACACAATGGTAATTAATTCCTCAAATCAAGAGCTTAGAACTCTAATAATTCTAAAAAAATGAAGACATTAATTATAATTTTAGACTCTAATAATTCTATTCTTAAGAATAGAGTTAGTATATGCATCCTGCAATATATATAATATATATATATATATATATATTCACAGCTATATAATAGTGAGTTTATATAGTATTGATTGCTCAATTATTTTAGCCATTCAGATTATTTGCAGTTTCTTTTTTTTTTTTTTTTTTTTTTTTTTTTTTGCTAAAAAGTGAAAGGTTTTATTTATGTTAAGTAAAACATCCTTATACACATTTTCTAATCATATATAGCGGGTTATATTCATTATCGTAGATAAAAATTTTCCTTTAGCATTAAGATCCAAATAGGAAATTATTAAAAGAAGTTATTTCCTTATTATATACATATATCTGCTAAATAATCTACAGAACTTCAACGTAAATAGAGATAATTAAAATTTAAAAAATGACAATATCAGTTATTTTTAACTTGTTGATAGTTTTTCTGCCTTCTATGAGATCAACTTAAGAAAATTATAAATTTCATAAAGTCGTGATTTTATTATATTTTTCTATAAGCCTCATATATATAAAATAAAAATATTTACATTGATAAGTAAAAAATATCTAATATTAAATTAAGCTCATAACTTTTACAATAGTACGTTGAGCACATTAAATATCTACAGTGCTTCTTAAAATTATTTTATGAAGTGTTATGGCAGAGCACAATGAACTTTCTTCGTATTTCAATCACTTTTTTTTTCAGTCGCACGTTTTTTTTTAGCATTAAATACTTTCCACTGAAATTTCCCACGAACTTTTACCAAATGAGACGTCCTTTTCTGCGAAAACATTGAAGATCCCATTAATCACAAAAGGGGAGGACATCATCGCTGAACCTTCCTGTCCATTGTTTATACGCGATGTCCTGCCTAAATTTTGCCGTGTGAAAATTTCTTGCAGGGAAGCTAAATTGTTTTTTTTTAATTACACCTTCTCTTGCTCCTTCGAGCATACGGTGCCCAGCCATCCAATAAATAAAAGGTCAACAAAAAATAGTCTATAGTTGTTTTCGTTCTCAATTTTACTATTTTAACTGATAAAAATATCTTGCTTTCTGTTTAAAAAATAGGCTCAAGGTTGTTTTGAATCTTTTAACGATAGTTTTGGGGGGAAAATGATGTGACGAATACATTTGTAAATTATGCTTTGAATTGAAGTATTATTTGAATAAAATATGTAATATCACGCTAATAAATGTGTTAGATGTTTTTGAAATCATACACGCACACGAAGTTCTGATTTAAATTATAGATTATTGTGCTACTTAGGTTTTTTTTACTTTGTTTTTAAATACATATGCATCATTTCACATACACATTGGTAATTTAGCAGAATAAAGTTCCCATTGCCCAAAATTTCCTTGAAACAGGCAACTAGTTCTTCCTACAGCAACATCAGTGCTTACTCGTAATTTGGACACTGATCACTAAATTTTGTATACTGTTTGCAAAATTACGTTGAAACATTAGCTTTTTCCAAGTTAGTGTCGAATTTGTAACTGCATGATTTGATTATAGCAGTGTAAAACTGACCAACTCCAACTTTTGGTCTTTTGGTACAGTAATTGAGCTACGAAAAGTTATCTGTTAATTTTTTAAGTGTTCATCTCCTTTGAATCTAGCTGTGGATGTTGCTTTGATTAACACTAACGACACTAAATGTTAGGTACTGATTTATTGTTATTACCTTATGAATGAGATTATTAATGAATAATAGAGTTAACTTTGTATTAAAATTAGTTAAAAAAGAAACATATATTACGCTTTTTGTCCCAGCAAGTACAGTACTATGTGCTACTTTCTATAAACTCAAACTCAGTGGCGTAACAGCCCATGAGGGCTAGGGCCTACTGTGCCCATCCCAGTATGCGTGACAGCTTAGCGCTGAGGTGCATGAGCAGATGTCCCGATCAGGTGATCAGTCTGAAGCAAGACCCCAGTGTTTAAGTCCCCAAGCAAGCTTGGTACTCATTAATCCACCCATTGCAGTAAGGATGAAAGGTTGAGTCGACCTTTCCCAGCCTGGAAATAGAACCCGGAACTGTGGTGTAGAAGCGTGATACGCTACAACTCTACCATTGGGCCTTACTACTTTATATACCAATGTGTTAATATCGTTTGGATGAATAAAGTTTTTTACTTTTCGAAATAACTGTATGATTTTTTTTTTGATTTCTGATGATTTGAATGACTTCTGTGTGGAATAATGTTTGTCAGAGAAAGATATTTCTTAATGAACACCACTTCACTCGCTTTGCTATTTTTATTTTTTGACATGTTGCTTGCTAATAAATTCGCAATTCGCGGTTATATTAACTGTAACAATTTACACAGTTGGCAAGATAGTCACACCGAAGAAAGGTTTAGCTTCATCTACCAGCCTGTTAAGCATTTATTGGCTGAACAGAAGACTTTTCTCGGTTGATTGATTGTTCGCACATTGAATCAACACAAGGGTGATTGACGATAGACCCCGTAATTTTTTTTATCACGTTCAAATAACGAGGACGACATCCAGACGCTCTTCAGAAATTCTGATAAAGGACTGAAGGCACTTTGAAACATGGTCTATATCAGTGGTCTTCAATCTTTTTCAACTCAAGGAACCCCTAGAACTAGAAGGTGTTTTCGTAGAACCCCATTCCACATACATACTTGCAAGAATATATGTCAAAATTATGTTTAAAGTAGATCACACCTTGTTGTAGGTACTTTATGTAAAGAAACTTTGCATTTATTATTAAATTCTAATCTAATTTTTTAGTATAACTTACTCATTAGTAATATTAATTTGTAATCCAAGTGTCGCCTACCCATGTTTTACACGTAGTAACTGTGGTTTGTGCTTGCGTTTCTCAAAATGTCGAATTGTCTATTGAAATTATCTGCAGTCGCATTTTATATTCTGCGTTTGATTTGTTTTTATACTTTGTTTTTGTAATCACTGACGTTGAGAAATATATTTCACACAAAACACAATGCTCTCGGAAGGGCATTCGAAAATGTTTATAGTTATGTCAAGAAATACTGTATTTTCCACGTCACTTGACCATGAATTTGAACAGTGCGACGTTAATCTTCACTCACTCACTCACTGAAGGGCATTAAATTTAGGCAAGCTGTTCTTGCTGTTCTTGCTTAAATTTAGATTTTAACAACGAATATGATGATAAGTTATTTCCGCTTCTTCATTTTAGGTGTTTTTTCCACAATTGAAAAATGGTGCATTTTCCATTAGAAAATTCTTAAGTTATGCAAGACACTATGTTGATTAACGAGTATAAAATTCTATCGTGGAACCCAAGAAAATAAACAATAGAATATTCACAATCTAGTAGGAAGCATATATATAAAGATAAAACATGTTAATATTCTTTTATTATATTATAAAAAGTGTTGAAAAATAAAGTTCATTATATATAAATAAATTTTTCAGTTTTAATGAATAGGAGGAGTTTTAGATATTTGTAATTATACAAACTTCAAAGAAATAATAATTTTCCATACATATTTATAAGTTTCTTTTCTATTTTTTTATTGCAACTCGAGGATCCCTTGGGTATGCCTTGTAGAACACCAGGGTACCGTGGAACATAGTTTGAAGATCTATCACTGTCTATATAAACAGTGCAGGTGAAACTGCACAGGTTATAACAACAGCATTGGGCAAACTACATCCTGAAGGGCCAGATGTTGCCCATCTAGAGGTTCTATTTGGCTCAATGTAGATTTTGAAACAATAATAAAAAAAAGTTTCATTTGAAGCAATTAATTTAAAATTGTGATGCAATGTTTGCTTAGGAGAAAATTTCAATGGAAATTTGAATATTTTATGCATGTGAAAAATATTTCTATAGTTTTGATAATTTACGTAGCATTTAGGAGAGATTGAGTTTGAAAAACGTTTGCATATACAATAAAGGGATTCCCCTAATAAATATCCAGAAATTATTAAGATATTCTTATATATATATATATATAGTTGTTTTACATATAAATTTTAAAAAATATTTAAGGGAAAAAAAAGAAATACAGTCACTACTTTATTTATTGTACTCGTTTTAAATAATTTTCAGAACATGGCATTTTTTTGAGTCTTTGCAGCGCCTTATAATAAATTATACTAGTTCTTCAAAAGTTTTTATTTTACTCACCCTCTTGGCCAGCTCCTAACAAAGTTTGTCCATCTCTGGGTCATTACATTCAAGATGAGACGACTCAAATTACTTTGTCAGCTCTGTTTAGAACGGGATGAGCAAATAGCGGTCCACATGACACTACATGCAGCCTAGCAAGACAGTCGGAAAAGGTGACAGGGTGCATTCGTCTCATTAAAAGAATTCTAAAATTAAACAAACTTGCTGCTATAGATGATTTGAAATTATCACAATAAATAAGTTGAATAAAATTGCCGCTCTCTATTTTATTTAACTTATACACCCAACTCATTTTTTACATGTTTTTTTTTTATTTACACTATTTTAAAATAACATAGTACACGAATTTAACAATTTTTTTTGCACAAATTTTTTGTTCTAGCACAAATTCCGAAAAATTTGAAGATTCGTGTTCGTTGGATGAGGATGATTTGATTGAATTTATGACAGTTTGTGATAATAAAGAAGTCGATAATGACGAAGTCGAAGGTGAAGCTGAACTATTTAGGTATTCGACTACGTTCGGGACCGTGATTTTGCAAGAGCGTATAAATGGATAATATTTATAATATTTAGTGTCACTTAGATTAGAAAATGTATATAAAATTGTTTTAAGAATGGTATTACAATAAAAAATTATTTAAGTACAATATTTTGACAAAAAATGAACATGGAATGACCAATTTCCAAAACATTCTCCTTTTGTGAAAAAGGCTTCTATTATAATAATATTTTGCCTCTATAAGCTCAGTTCTCTGCACAGAGGCTCATCTAGAATTTTTGAAATATGTAACTTAGAAGTGGGTTTATCCATGTTTTACAACAGAGGGGAGAAATTTTAAGAAAAAAAAACGCCGATAATTATTTCAATGGGTTGCAACTCTGAAAATAATGTGAATTTTTCAAGAAAAATAGTTCAGACTCTCTGGAGAAGTCCTTACTTTATATAAGCAAAGTATTATTATTATAGAAGTATTTTTTTTATAAAAGGAGAACATTTTGAAAAATGGTTATTTTAAGTTAATTTTTAGCCAAAATATTGTATTAAAACAATTTTTTTGTCAAAATGACCTTAAAACAATTTTATACATGTATTCTAATCTAAGTGACACTAAATATCATGAAAAGCGCTTTTTTAAAATCACGGTTCCGAACGTAGTCGGATACCTTAACAGATGATTTAATTTGCGAGGGCTTGAAATTGGCTAAAAATGTCGAACATTTTCTTACTCATGATCCTGACACAGAGTGTGCATTGAAATTTCAAAGTAATCTTAAGTTTTGTTTAACACAGGATTTCTCAAACCGTGGGGCGCTCCCTAGGGGGCGTGATAGCCCTACAAGGGGGGCGCGAGAGCATCGAAAATAAAAGATTATTTAAAAAAATTATCAATTTACTAAAAGGAAACAAAACAAAATATATTCTGACATAATTTTTTAAAAAATGCACATTTACTCTGATGTACTATACTTATAAATGTATCAGTACGGTAAAATACATTTGATACTAAGTATCCATACTAAGTTAAGAACCAGTTTAATAATTACTAGTGATTTTTCAATGGACTTATCATATACAAAATTTTATATTTATCTTAATACTTTGTGTGGTTTATAATTAAGTTCGTATAGTAGCTTTAGAATCAAAGTATTATACATTATTATTTCATTCAATGCATTGTTATTGTAAGGGTGAGGGGGGCGCGATAAAAATTCTCATTGAAAATTGGGTCGCTAATATAGAAATTTTGAGAAGCACTGGTGTAACAGGATATCAATAATTATATAATCAACTTAAAAGTAAAAATAAATAAATAAATAAATAAAATAAAAAAACAATTACTAATATCATACTTTATAACAACAAAAAAGTCAACTAAGGCAGTTAATAATAAACAAAATACTTCATTTGAATCAAAGGCGACAGTCGCGCTAGGCATATCTGACACATCTACCTATGATTTGATCCAGTTCGTAATAAACGTGCACGTTTGTTATCAAGTAGTGATGAATAGCTGTTAGTAAAACAATTCTGCATTACAATTCCAATTTTTATTTGTTGTATGTTCTTATAAGACTGAACTTTCACTGTACACTAATTAGTTCTTTTTTTTGTAAAAAAGAAAATTGTTTTTGTTTTATAAACTTGAACACGGTTATTATTATTACTTTTTTTGTGCATGGCTTTTCGAGAAAATAATAAGAGATTTTTCATCTTATACGATTTTTTAAAATTGTGGAATCTATCTCCAAAGTTACCACAGGTCGCATGTATTTTTTACACAATTTTTTTGAACAGTTTTTTAAGGAATGTACTACCACGTAAAAAAGAGTTGGATGTATTTATTGATGTTTGAAGTACAATTTATACCTTTTCTGAGATGCAAATTTAACTAATGAATGCACTCATTTTAAAAAATGGGCGGTCTTCCGGTACCCTCCACTTCCACAATATGGCACTCGGGCCAAAACAATGGCCCACCCCTACTTTAGACATGTGTGTAGCTAATGCCGCGTTAATGACACGGGACCTCCAAGCTACAAGGGCCCAACATGTGTAGCTATAGTCTCACTAACAGGGCTCTCATATCTAAAAAAGGGCTCCGAAGGAATTTTGATACAATTCCCACTCAAAACCAGTGGATTCAGAACATGGGTGTAGCTACCGCCGTATCAATGATACGGGGGCCCCCAACATGTGTAATTACAATCCCACTAACTGAACTCTCATATCTAAAAAAGGGTCCCGAAAGAATTTTGATTCAGGGCCCCCTCAGAACTAACTACGCCAGTGACTAAGTGATGAGTTATACATAAAAGCGGATAGATCTATGTACAGTTAAAATGGTTTAACACGAAACTGAGGGTACTAAAATATTTTTTCATGTTAAAGGATATTGCAAAAAAAAACCCGTATATTCAACAAAATTAAGCTTATTAAAGTACATTTGTTTACATAGATATGTATATATGCATGTATTTAATTAAAATCAATGAAAAAATAAGTATTATAAAAAAAATTTAGTAAATTCTTAGATCAACAAAGAAAATTTTTATTTTATCTACTTTTTATTAAATAGTTACAATTAATTCGAATATGTTTATACATATGACAGAATCACAATATTAAGTGTGGTTGTTAGTTTTTATTCATTATCATTAAAGTATCGTATTGTCATCCAAAACAATCGTTTATATAAAATTTCAGTTCAACTGAATGCTTTAAAACGTGAGAAAAAAAAAACCTTTTCAAGTTTTGACACAAGTCGCCAAAACGGTTGCTAAATCACCAAAAAATCATGCCAACGGGATTGTATTTGTAATTCTTTGAATAATTAGTTTTAATCAATTAATTTTTATTAATTTCAATTAAAAACTATTGTATTGTCATCCAAAATAATCATGTATATAAAGTTTCAGTTCAAATGAGCGCTTTAAAATGTATTTTATTAACAATTGAAAATTCCATCAAGATAAATAATTCAATAAATAAATATATAGAGATTGTGAGCTAATAGTAGGAATTGAAAAACATTCACAAGAGCTTAATGAAATTTAATACAAAATTTTCAAGTTTTTTGTAAAGCAAAACATTTATTGAGTTTTTGAAAAATAATCTGATAATTTTTTTGCATTGTCTTTTTTTCTACCAAGTTATCCAGAAATTGTTCAATGTCGTTCATTTTGTTATTCAATTCACCAATGGAATGTGCGTCTAAGTAAATGCTCATACTTTTTTCATGATGTTCCTCATTTCGGATGACTTGAGAACAGGAGAGGCATTTTCACCATCGGTATCTGTATCAATGATACTTTTTAAACTTTGAACACACTCCAAAATATCTTTGCCTGTCATGATTGGGGCTGTACACACATTATCATCATGTATTGCAACGAATTCTTCCGATGATATAATAGGACAATCCAATAATACAGATAACTAATGCGAAACCATCTCTCTTTCATTTCACACCGCTCTGAAATGTCTGGTGTTTTCCGTATTTTGTTCATTCTTAGAAAGAAAATTTTTTCGTTTTAAGATGGAAAAAAATACATGAAAAAACATAGCAGTTTGTAAGGATCATTGTATTATTTCGTGTTATCCGATATTTCGCATTAAACGTTTTCGCGTTAAACGCATTGCACTGCAGATCATGATTAGCTTTTAATATGTTTTCTTTTATTATTGTTTTTAGCATTATATTGTGAATTTTTTTATTCGCCTATTTAATTACATAGAGAGAGCATCATTTAATTACATTTCATTATATTTTGGGATTCTTTAAAAAAATGCATAAATCCCACATTTTTAAAAAATATATTACTGAAGTACCTAACATTAACAATACTATGTGAATATTGAAGTGTTTTTCAAACAGGCTTTGTAATGAAAATTATTTCATCAAAATGAACTGCAAGATTTTTCTCAAATATTTTAAAACTAAATATAATTACAAGAAACTACTTTTTAATGGAAGTACAACATTTTTACTAAAAAGGAAAATGGGCGCTGTTAATGAGCGTTGTAAAACCATAAGTAAAACAATCACTTCTTTCCTCTATTTTGTTTTTCCTAAATTGTAAGGTTATTGTTAAAGTGAAAACTTTTAATTTCCCCAAAAACATATTGAATCTAAACACTCCCATGTCTTAGGTAATATTAACCATATTAATTACTTTCGTAAAGCAGCTTTCGTAAAAATCAATTTTGAGACGCTTTTGTTAAATATCAATCCACAGTAAGTTGCAAGTGTCACTGATAATAATAATAAAAAAATCTTTTCTATTGTGGTATATAGCCAGCTCTGACACGAACTTTGCCATCAAATGAAGGATATACGTAAAAAGTAAACATTAATGTACATTGTGTGTGAACCTACACAGTGCACTAAAATTCTGTTTTTATTAAACTATGCTATGTGCTATCGGTAAATCGAGACTTATTTTGATTTTTCAAAAACTATTTAAAATTCAGCATGTTTATTGAACTTATTGTAAGATTTATTTTGAGAAATTACACAAAATTTTGCTTGATTGATAGAACTATATGTGGCCACCCCTTGTTTTGGCCGCCTTCGTGCGGTGCACGCGCTGCACACCTTCTAGGATCGGCCCTGGGAAGAAACAGAAAACCCATCTCTAAACGTGAAGAAGGAGATGATTCTAACAGTGTGATGTCATTTTCTTTCATCATGACAGCTGTCAGAACATAATCATCAGAAAGTGGAATAAAGTATGCGAAAATTTGGAAGAATAAAAGCATGAAAAAAAGGCTTATTTCAAAATCGAGGAAATAATAAAAATTAAGAAAAAAAGGCGAATAATTGATCTTTTATGAAGGAACTATTTACCTTCGATCAGTACTACATGAGTACTTCGTCGTTTCTTTGGACATGCCTCCTCCCCCTTCCCAGAAGAGGGCGCTTTCATCGTTTTAGAGTTGGGATTTCTGTCTACGGGACCCTTAATGGTTTCTTGCACCCTGGCTCCTTAACTGAGAAGTCCAGCTCTGGTTACAGTAGTTCTTGTACAAGCGCTGTATATAATTTTTCTCTGCCCTTCTTTAATGTGTAAAATATATTTAAATCAAAGTTAAAAAAAAATTTGAAATACTTTGCATCCATTTTCATCGAAATAAACAAAACAGTATGCTCAATTTAAATGAGTATTATCAATGTTATTGAATTGTGTAATATCAGTATGTTAGTAATTAATCAATATGTATTATCAATATGTTAATTAATTAAAACTTACTTATACTGGGCTTGTCTCCTATTCATGTTAAGAAAATATCTATAACAAAATTTTTTTTAGAAATGTCACAAGTGTCAGTCAAGAAGTAAAACATTATGGTCATATGAAAGTACAGCCTTTCTGCCTTATGTATTACTATGTAATAAGATGAATCTTATTTAAACAATGTGGATCAGTTCATAAGTAAGACAAAACACCTATTATGCATTTTTAAGTACATTTATTTTTTATATATAATGTCTTAAATTTTGTAGAAATTTTAAAATTAGAATAAAAAAATGGTCTTGACATGGATTATCATGTTTAGTTTAACTAATTAGCTTATTTTGTAATTTCTATTACATAAGTAAATTTTTATTCTTCCAATATTTTATTACTGTTTCAAAATGCGATTCAACAGGATTATATATATATATATATATATATATATATATATATATAT
The DNA here is from genome assembly GCA_019973935.1 of Trichonephila clavipes. Classification (NCBI taxonomy): domain Eukaryota; kingdom Metazoa; phylum Arthropoda; class Arachnida; order Araneae; family Nephilidae; genus Trichonephila; species Trichonephila clavipes. The sequence goes on from BMAU01017426.1 coordinate 56,169, forward strand.
ATATGTAACGTAAATGTATTGAAAAGTTTCTAAATCATTTCTTAATGAAAACTTTTAAGATATATTTTCTGTATAAATATAAATTTATTAATAAGCTAAGAAATTTTTTTTAATCTATACAAATCATTGCTGTCTTAAAAGATTTAATAAATTGCTAACAAAAGAAAATACTTTGAAAACTTGCCTATTTTTCAAGACTTACAAGCCATTTTAAAGTTGAAATGAAAATAAAACTAAAATTATTCCAAACTAGTGAAAAAAGAACTACCCTACTACTTTTTGTCAATAAATGTCTTAGGGGCAAAAATATATTTCATGGAGAAATAAATGAATTTTTGTTGCTTGTTTAGGAAAGACAGTCAAATTTAAATAAATCCTGAATGTGTTCGATATTGATATGGATCCAATGGGAATATTCCTTCATTCAAGACAATTCCTACCAACAATGTGCTTATTGATAAAAATTTAACCCTATGTTCATTTAATTGAGAGAATCACATTGCGTATTCAAATACAAAAGTTAATGTTACAATTAAACGAGCACATTCTATATATAAGCAATAGTTTTATTCATGTAACATTTTGGTCATTGATTGGCTATCTAAAAGTGCAGAATATTAAATGATGTGATTTTATCAGTTAGATATTTGTCCCGATATGTATGAACCTTTTCACTTTTGTTATGATCTATTACGTTCTACTGTACCAGATTTTCTCATGGAGGGTATTTTTTTTGTATGTGTACTTGTTGCTTAAAGTGAAGCCTTAGAGTGTATTTTTGAATGAATGAATAAAACAGTATGGTTTATTATCTATCTACATAAATTGCACTAAATTCACAATACAATCTCTTTTAAATACTCTGTCAAAAAATACGGCAAGCAATTATCTCATTCACCATATCATTAAATTGGCCATTATAATCAATCACACAGAGCAGTGCTTCTCAAACATTCAATACTGGTGACCCACTTTTCAATCATAATTTTTATCGCGCCCCCTTACACAATAATGTATTGAATGCAATAATAATGCACTTTGACGCTAAAGCTACAAAATGATCTTAATTATAAACCGTACAAATTAATAAGATAAGTATACTAAATTTTATGTATGTAACTTTTAAGTAATATGTATTTTATTTTTCTTTCTCGAATTTTTAACTTGGAACAGATTGCAAAATACGGAGGCTGCTTTTAAGACAAAATATAGATCTTAGCCAAATATAGAAAATGTACTCAGAGTGTCCATTTCTAATCGTAAACCTTCCTTTGAAAAACATTCCTCTGAATGACAAGCCCATGAAAGTCGCTAATACTTATTAATTTTAATAAATTAGTTATAAAATACCTTGTGCAGCACTGATACATTAAAATTATACTCTGTCTGAAGTACCCACTCTTCGAACGAGTTCATTTTTTAAAAAACTAAAACATTCTTGATAAATAGCTGAATTGTCAGGAGAGTAAACCCAAATGCGCGACAATGTTTACGAAAATGTAAAAGGATATTTTAAAATGAATGCTCATATTATAATTAGTTTTAAGTGGACTGTAATTTTAAGCCCCACAGAATTAGCATTTAGAGTTAATGTTAAAAACAATGAAAAATAATATAAAATTCAGATGAAGAATAATAGTGTTATTTTTAATATTTAAAACGAGAAGACTTCAAAATGTTTTATCCCGGGGAAGACACACACTCGATACTAGCGTTAATGGTCACGTGGGGTGATTGAGTCACCCCAATCCTTTTTTTTAATAATTATTTTATTGTACACGATACAAATCACGATTCCAGTGAATAATTAAAGAGAAATTAAACTTACCTATATATATACTTTTAAGAACTTTTCAATTTTTCCTTGGTAACAAATAAACAGTTTTGCCAGATTTAACAGTTTCGTGATCTGTGTGTCCTGCGCAACCACTTCCGGGTTAAAAGTGTATTCATTATGATAATACGTATGTTACTGCTAAAAAAATTGTGTAAAACGTTTTTCATTATGCTTTATATGTTTGAGAATACTCATAAAAATAAGTCTTGGCCAAGTAATTCTTCAAAGTGCTTTCCGTGGTTTTCCAAATATTGCCACACGCATAATTTGCTACAAGTCCCGATAGCCGAGTTGGCAGAGCGTTGGACTGAACTTCCTCAGGTCTCGGGTTCGAATCCCGGCCCCGGCAGATTTATCCAAAGACTGGAATTTTGTTTCCGTTTTTAATGTATTGTTTCTCTAGGTTCTAGATGAATCCAGATCATTCTTTAGAGTGCATACTAGTTATTTCTCGAATATTCCGAAGTGTATAAAAGCAGAGTTCATCGCCAGTTGGGCATGTTCTCAGTCCAGTGTTGTATCGAGCTCCAAGCGTTAGAATAAATCTAATTGTTTGTTTAATTGAACTGTGTACTTCTTTCGAACTCCGTGACAAGTTTGGTGGAAGCGCGGGGTACAATTACGTCAAACGTGGATAATAGTGACAACCTTCGCAGGAGCCTCCGGTTAAGAGGATTATCCCCCGAATTCGGACTGTTAAAAGAAAATAGTAGGAAGAGGACAAAAATGCCGACCGAGCAAGAAGCCAAGCCCGCTGTAGTAACACCTTCGTTACAGCAATGGAGGAGCCCATCGACCTTCCGAGGAGCGCCTGGGGAAGACCCTCTCAAATGGCTTAAAGAGTACGATCGAGTAGCCAACTTTAACAAGTGGGATGACATGATGTGCCTGGCTAACGTTTATTTCTTTCTTGACGGAACTGCGAGACAGTGGTATGTCAACAACGAAGACGCCTTAGATTCCTGGGAAGCGTTTAAAAATGGACTAAGTGGACTTTTCGGTGACCGTCAAAAATATACCAGAAGGGCAGAAGAACAACTAAAATGCCGAGCCCAGCGTTCAGGCGAGAGTACACAGTCCTACATACAAAGTGTATTAGGATTTTGCCAAGAGGTAAATCCTCTGATGAAAGAAGACGAAAAAGTGTCACACCTAATGAAAGGTGTTGCTGAGGATATTTATCAGGCCCTGTTGACGAGAGAAATCAACGACACAGCAAGTTTTATCAAATGGTGCAACTATATCGAAGATATGAAGCAGAAGAGAGTTGGTCGACCGAGATTTGAAAGGCTTCCAAACGTCGTACCGGTTGCATCCCTGACGGATGAGACTGATTTGGTCTCTCTTATTCGCACAATCGTACGAGAAGAAGTCCATCGACTAGTTAACCAGACGCAAGAATCTTTGGACTCCGATCCCCAATCCTTAGAAGAGATCGTTCAAGACGAAGTTGAAAGGGTTTTGGCCCCAGTGTCAACAAAACCTACAGAAACTAGACCACGACCAACATACGCCGCTGTAACCAGGAAATACAGAGCTCCTGTTCAGAAATTCCCACCTGAACCAAGAAAAACAGATGTGTGGAGAACGGCTGACAACAGACCTGTTTGTTTCCACTGCGGACGTCCTGGACATGTAATGCGCTACTGCCGAGAGAGAAAGGCTGTCTTTGACAACTCTCGAAACCGCCGACGGACCTTCGACGACGTTGGCACTGAAGAAGAAATACGCCGACCAAACTCTTCTCGCCGTTTTACGCCAAGTCCCACGAGAGGCCGATCCCCAATACGTCGTTACAGATCCCCGTCGCCATATCGCCGATCCAGTCAGTCGCCAGGCCGTAGGAGCGAGGAAAACTAAGGAGAGCGACCTTCCAAGGAGGTGAGGCCGCGTGTACTGGAAATCCTCCGTCGACCGCCAAGATGACTGGTAACCAACTAGACGTAATAATAGATAAGAAGCCGATACGTGCTCTAGTAGATTCTGGGGCATCGTTTTCTGTCATATCCGATAAGTATCGCCGATTTTTAAAGAAAGTTCTGTTTGCTGATGCCAAGAGCGTTATGCTGAAAGTTGCGGATGGAAATTTTGTTCGGCCGATAGGGAAATGTGTTTTACGTGTCCGTATAAACAATCGAGAACTGCCTTTTGAATTTATTGTTTTATCACATTGTAGCCATGAAGTCATCCTAGGATGGGACTTTTAGAGGCGTCTCAAGCCGTTATAGACTGTGGACAAAATGAACTTGTTCTAGAAGACATCTGTCGAGACTCCACAGCGCCTGACGCCTGGAATTTGTATGCCACCAGAGACTATACACTTAAGCCGCATTCTTTAACTAGAATAACAGTATCAGGATATCAAACCCGAGGAGACATAAATGTAGTTCTAGACGGCAGCAAACATTTGCTCTTCGAGAAAAATATTGCTACACCGTCCATGGTATCCACATATCGTAACGGAAAAAGTGATGTCTGGGTTACCAACCTGCAGTTCCGAAACCAAATCATCCCTAGAGGAATGTGCATAGGCCAAGCTGAACCACTAAATGAAGGGCATCTATGTGTTATTTCCGACACATCGGGTTGCTTGGATGACCAGCAAGAAACTTCGGAGTCACAGATGAATTGTTCGTTAATGATGTCACCCGAGTTAAGTGACGAACACAGAAACAAGCTATCCGAACTACTCCGGAAATTTTCTGGGCTTTTCACGAAGACCGACAAGTCGACAGCCGCGAAGACGAATGTGAAACACAGGATTTTTACTGGTGATCATGCTCCAATCAACCAACGAGCCTACAGAGTCTCGCCGACTGAAAGACGCATCATTCATGAAGAGGTTCAGAAAATGCTTGATGAAGGTATCGTCCAACCCTCTGAAAGTCCTTGGTCATCACCCATTGTGCTCGTAAGAAAAAAAAGACGGTAGTTGGCGTTTTTGCGTCGATTATCGCAAGCTGAATAGCGTCACGAAAAAGACGTTTATCCTCTGCCTCGTATTGACGATACGCTCGACTGTCTGAAAGGTGCCATGTTCTTTTCTTCCATGGATCTCCGATCTGGTTATTGGCAAATAGAAATAGCCGAAGCGGATCGTGAAAAGACGGCATTTATTACCCCCGAAGGCTTATACGAGTTTAAAGTCATGCCGTTTGGTCTCTGTAATGCACCTGCGACCTTCGAGAGAATGATGGACAATTTGCTACGCCATTTTAAATGGACTATGTGTCTTTGTTACCTAGATGACATAATAGTGTTCTCAGAAACTTTTGAAGACCATCTTATACGATTAAGACTTGTTCTAAAATGTCTTCAGGAAGCTGGTCTTAAATTAAATTCAAAGAAGTGTCTTTTTGCTGCCCAAGAAGTAAAGATTCTGGGCCATCTTGTATCTAGTAATGGCGTTCGTCCCGATCCCGACAAAATAAAAGCCGTAAGAAATTTTCCCACTCCAAAGAATATACATGACATACGAAGTTTTCTTGGCCTTTGTTCATACTTTAGAAGATTTATTAAAGGTTTCTGTTATCTCGCCGAACCTTTGCAGTCGTTGCTGAAAAGTGGCGTGGAGTTTCATTGGGGTCCTGAAGAGGTGGAAGCATTTAACAGTCTTAAGAAAGCACTTACTTCGGATCCAGTATTGGGGATGTACGACGAAAGAGCTTCTACAGAAATCCATACTGATGCAAGCGGGTACGGTATCGGAGCTGTCCTAGTACAAATTCAGAATAATGTCGAGAAAGTTATAGCATACGCTTCTAGAACTCTGACAAAAGCCGAAAAGAATTATTCCACCACAGAAAGGGAATGTCTTGCCATCGTATGGGCTACCAACAAATTTCGGCCGTACATATTCGGGAAACACTTTACTGTTGTAACTGACCATCATTCCTTGTGCTGGCTCATGAATTTAAAGGATCCTTCAGGAAGGCTTGCCAGATGGGCCCTCCGACTTCAAGAGCATGATTTTGACGTAAAATATAAAACCGGTAAGAAGCATAATGACGCCGACGCTCTTTCGAGAAATCCAGTGGAAGAGGAAACGGAAACATCAGACAAATTTTTAGCAGTCACGACGAGTATGAACCTTGCGATGGAACAGAAAAAGGATCAAGACCTTGCGAAATTAAAACTTTTGAGCAACTCATCCAAAAACGAAGAATTCAGATTTATCGACGGTATCCTTTGCAGGAAGAATTTTGATCCAGATGGAAAGTTGTGGTTGCCAGTCATTCCTAAACATCTACGAGCAGACATACTAAGGCACTTTCATGACGCCCCCACCGCAGGACACCTTGGTTTCGCGAAAACTTATGACAGGATACGCAAGAGATTTTACTGGCCGGGAATGTACCGAAATGTCGTTCGGTATGTCATGCATTGTCGGGAGTGCCAAAGGAGAAAGTCCGTTCCTCAACGACCACCTGGACGTTTAGTTCCCATCCCTCCAGCTATAGCTCCTTTCCATCGCATTGGAATTGATCTCCTTGGGAGATTTCCAAAGTCTGCTCATGGAAACAAATGGATAATAGTCTGCACGGATTACTCAACACGATATGCAATAACAAAAGCCTTGCCGACAGCCGAAGTCGACGAAATAGCGAAGTTCTTACTTGAAGAAATTGTCCTCAGGCATGGAGCTCCTCGAGTAATTATCACAGATCGTGGAGCCGTCTTTCGATCCAGACTTGTTTTCTCTCTCGTCGACTTGTGTAACATTGATCATCGCTTCACAACGGCGTATCATCCCCAAACAAATGGACTGACGGAGCGCTTCAATAAGACCTTGGCCGACATGTTGTCAATGTATGTGGATGTAGAGCAGAAAAATTGGGATGAAATTCTACCATTTGTAACCTTCGCTTATAATACCGCTAAACAAGAGACCACAGGTTTTACGCCGTTCTATTTACTTCATGGTCGTGAAGCGGAAACGACACTAGATACAATGCTACCATTCTGTCCTAACGATTTTGATGACAATAACATCACCAAGATAGCAGCCAGAGCCGAAGAATCACGACAGCTAGCCCGAGTGCACACTCTGAGAGCTCAAGACAAAGATCGTCGACGTTACGATTCCAAACACCAAATGGTATCTTACGCTCCCGGAGATCTCGTATGGGTTTATACTCCAGTGAGAAAAGTCGGTCTCTCCGAAAAACTCTTAAGAAGGTATTTCGGACCGTATCAGGTGCTACGCCGTTTATCAGCCGTGACTTACGAAGTACAAGATTTTGATCCTGCTTCACGAAAAAGAAAACTAAGAGAAGTTGTCCATGTACTGCGTATGAAACCGTACCATGATCCCGCCGAGCAAATCGAAACCGAGGATATTCCTCCCAAAGAATCATACAAAGGACCCATCACTCGTTCCAGAATAAAGGCCCTTGAACAAAATGACAGCGGGGCGCTGTCTTCTTTTTTCGGGGAGCAATGCCACACGCATAATTTGCTACAAGTCCCGATAGCCGAGTTGGCAGAGCGTTGGACTGAACTTCCTCAGGTCTCGGGTTCGAATCCCGGCCCCGGCAGATTTATCCAAAGACTGGAATTTTGTTTCCGTTTTTAATGTATTGTTTCTCTAGGTTCTAGATGAATCCAGATCATTCTTTAGAGTGCATACTAGTTATTTCTCGAATATTCCGAAGTGTATAAAAGCAGAGTTCATCGCCAGTTGGGCATGTTCTCAGTCCAGTGTTGTATCGAGCTCCAAGCGTTAGAATAAATCTAATTGTTTGTTTAATTGAACTGTGTACTTCTTTCGAACTCCGTGACAATATTATAAAACTCTTTTGCATGGAAAAAAGCGCATCAGAGAAATACATTATACTTACAACTTCCCTAAATGAGAAACAAACACATAAGAGAGGGGTTGAAACTAAGTGTACCAATAACTTAGAAGGTCAAACAGATTATCAGCAAAAACAGATTACAGCTATAATGTGCAGTATTTCAAAAATAATCACAGTGAGGAATTTTTTATGTTCCTAATTTTTTTCGATTCTGGTTCTGGGATTTGTTTTTTCTCTGAAAGAGTAGTATTTAAATTTAAAAAGAAAACGTAATAAAAAATCTCTCATCATGGGATTACAGCAAATCAAATAAATTTTTTTACTTTGGTTATAGGATCAAAGATAGCTAATTAGGTATTGAAGATGTTTTTATTTTTGATGACTTATATCACGCGCGCCTATAAATTATTCAGAGTAAAAGTGCATTTATTATTATGTCTGAAAGTATTTTGTTTTAATTCATTCCAGTAAATTAATTATTTTTTAAATCTTTTATTTTTGATATGCTCGCGCCCCCAGGGGGGCGCGCCCCACAGTTTGAGAAACACTGACACAGAGTATAAGTAATAATTTACTAACACATAAAAGCACTTACTTTCAAAGTTTAGCAAATATTTCAGTTTCCACTCATTGAAATTCTTTTCAAGAAAATCCATTATGATCACACATGGGAAAATCAGATAATACTCACTACACTGAATCATATAGTACTCATTTTAATAATCATGTGGTCTTCCACATGTTGCATGATAGATACAAAATATAGTTCTAAAGATTTAAGAGAATAAAATTTGTTGTTGAATCCTATTTTTTAAAATAAATAGCCAGGATATCAAAATAACTTTTGTAGTCCATAATATACATAATTTGTGTTTGCGAGTGTTAATTTAAATTTTTAAAAAAAATTGAATACATATAACGTTTCACATTCGATAAAGACATGCATTCAAATCTGATACAACATACTCATTCCAATGTCTATGTATATGTCGCAGGGAAACGATGAAATTAGGCCATTCGTCAAATCCCTAAAGGATATGATCAATTCCCGCAAGATGTTAAACTAACGCCTCTTTGAGGTCTTTTCCCTGTTGTAAGTAAGTGAATTAGTTTAATCCCCGAACTGTTTTAGGGAAATAATGAAATGAAGGAGTCAGTATTTGCAGAGGCTATGTTTCGCTTCTTACCCTCCCTTTACTCCACCCCTCTCCTCGTCCGTGCCAGGAAGCGCAGGGCTTCTGACGTTACGCGCACACATTAGCGCTCAAACACTAAAAGAGAAAGGTTGCATGCATTTTTATTATTTTGTTATCTATCTTTTCTGTTTTATTAAGTACCTACAGCAGAAAAATTTGTTCAGATGTAGAGAAAATTCAAACTCTGACCGAATTTGTTTCTGAAGAATAATTTAATGAAATTATCGGAATGTTATGAACAAACGCCGTGATAAAGCAAAACCTTTGTCAACTCGCGAAAGAATAGAAGCTATCGCAGACATTGAACAATTTAAATTAGCACCTCTACTTACATTGCAACGGACTCATAAACAATATTATTATGGAAAAAATATGGTGTGTGTGTGGCGTGGCTACAGCGGACGTGGTAGGAGCGACACATAGCAGTTCGTGGTTTGAGCGGACACTCCAAAACTCATCGTGGTTTTCCCCCATCTTAGAACAGATAAAGGGTGCAGATAAATAAGGAAATAAATGTTTTCAAAAATCAAAAATATAATTTAAAATAGTATTTTAAGTGGCAAATCTCTTTCACGTAGGATAACGCTTTCTTTTACCGAAGTTTTCTGCTTTTACACTCGATTATCGGATTACAAGGATAAATACATTTTTGCAATGAAATTTAATTATTTATATTGAATTGTTAATATATTATAGAGAGAGTATGAATGCATTTTAAACAAAGTGAAATGTAAAAAAATAAAAACTTTCAGACAAATATTTAAACATTTATAGTAAGTAACAGCACAATGAAGGGTATGGACAAATTTCAGGGATTTGTATTTTAGAGTCAAATAAATATTAGAACAGGTGCAATTACCATAAAATTAATTAGTTTCATTAATGTAAGTTAAGATAAATACTAGAAGTATATAAAACAGATAAATATAAAAGAAAAATAAATACAAGTAAATAAATACTAACTAACCTTTATTATAAAGGCATAAATGTCATTTACCATTGGATTTAGTCTCATCTAGCTTCAAACCTTAAAGAATGTAGACATTTTTCTAAATTGTTTGGTGTTTTGAATTCATTTACGATGTTTTTAATTCTTTCATCCAGTTTTACACATGCCTTTTTCCTTTTTATTCCAAGAATCACCTAATTCTCTGGATTTTAATTTAAAAGACTCTTTTTTGTGTTTCTTCTCTTTTAGTATTTTAACTCATAAGTAGACATTAGGCTGCTTTCTGCCAGTGATTGCATTTAACTTGGAATTCAACTCTTCAATAAAATTTGTCCTATGACGCTGTTCATATACATTCCATACTTTAATGGGCATATTTGTACGGTCCATCAACTTCTCGACAAAATAATCAATGAATGGGGTAAGTTCGTCAATGCTAAAAGCGTTTTCCCATCCAATGCTCCATACATCATCTATGTGTTCCAATGGCAAGTAAGTGAATGCAGAAATCATTCTACAGACATTTCTAATATCTTCATTATCTTTTTATATTCCTTTACTAGACCCTTTTCTTGTATTTTACTCCACTAACATGGATTAAAATGAAAGTTACAACCGGAAACATTCGAACTGGTAACTTCTAACATACAACTATTTATGGTTCTGCAGCTTCAAAATCCAATTTTATAATGTCCGGCTTCCACTTAGGGCACCAACGTTTTATTTCCTGAAACTTTGCAATGCACGTTGCTTGTCTCTTATCAGGTAGAATTACAAAAAGCGCTGAATAAACGTTGGTTTCATTTGCTTTTAAGTCGACGCATATTGTATATATTTGAATAAAAAAATGCTTCGGACAACTTTTAAATGTTCCATCTAAGAAAAAGTTCTTTCTATTTTCCAAAAGGTACAGAGATTCTTCTCCAAATACTAAAATCCTGTTATCTTGGTCATTTTGAAAGTCTAAACCAGTGGCCTTTTCAAACTGTGTTTTACGTAACCCTGGGGTTCCCTGAGTCATACCCAAGGATTCCAAAAGTCCCAATAAAGAAATCTAAAAGAAACTTATAAATGTGTATGCAAAATGGATACATGTTCTGAATGAAGTTTCTATACCCACAAGAATTTAAAGCTTAACCCTGTCATAAAAAAACTGAAAATTTTGTTTAATACACAACAACTTTATTTTGGAATACATTTTAAGCATTTATTATAATTTAACAAAAGAATATCAAACACTTTATCTTTATATGTACTACCTACTGCATTGTAAATATTTTATTGCTTACTATCCGGGTTCCATAAGATAATTTTATAATCGTTCGTACAATGTCTTGCAAAACTATATGCACATTTTTACACTTGAGGAAAAAAACCTACAATAAAAGAGAAGGAACAACTTATTGATATATCAATAGATTTGATGTAAAAAATCTAAATTTAAGCAAGAACTGCTTCTAAATTTTATATTACAAATTCGTGTAATTTACACAATATTTATCACAAAGTTATAAGCATTTTAATGCCATTTGAGATGTGGATGGACAATACAAATATGCCCATTAAAGTATGGAATGTACAATCCGTAACAAAAAAAATGACGCTCCAAGAAGGAGTTGCCCGATTGTAATGAAATTTCGTACGCAAAGGTATTTGTACAGAACATGCAAATGATTAAAATTTTGTGTCCAACGAATGAATATCGGGAGCTACAGCGCATCGGAGCTGCGCACTCAGCAGGTATCATCTATAAGAAGCGATTCTCAATCTGATGGTGAAAATTTCTGTCGCATTGAGATTTAGGATACCTTAGAACAACTGAAAAAATGCCTCGGCGCAGGATTCGAGCTCACTACGAGCAACTGTCACAGTTTGAAAGAGTTCGTATCATTGGACTGAAAGAGGGAGGTTGAGCAAATCAGAGAATCGCTCGCTATATGGGTCGAAGCGATGCGGCCATTAGAAGAGGCTGGCAAGAATGGGTGGACAATGGCAGATTTCAACGTCATGATGGTAGTGGTCAACCTAGGGCCACAGCAGATCAGGAGGACAGATTGATTGTCATATCAGCTGTCACAGCGTTTGATTCATCGTCATCAACCCTCAGAGGTACGATCCGCACACGAGTGTCCACCATGACCATTCACAGACGGCTGATAGAGCGAAATTTACGCTCGTACTGACCACTACGCCACCTGCCATTCATGCCTGCACACTGTTGAGCTAGATTACAGTGGTGCTTGAATCAACCAGGTTGGAATCATGCTGACTTGGGACGTATAGTGTTTAGCGACAAATCCCGCTTCGATCTGTGTCCTGACGATCATCAAAGACGTGTCTGGAGACGGTCAGGGCAGCGTGCCGATCCTGCTTTTACTATTGCACGCCGCACAGGCCCTCAACCAGCAGTTGTCATCTCAGGCGCCATTTCTTTTGAAGCCTGACCCCTTTGATCATCATTAGAGGCACACTTAAAGCACATCGGTACACAGAAGACATTCTGAGAACTGTTTTGCAACCGTTCCTTTGCAGTACCCTGGCCTTATTTTTAGGCAAGATAATGCCAAACAACATACCACATGTGTTGCTATGAGCTGTCTTACAGCTTATCAAATACTTCCTTGGCCAGCCAGATCACCAAATCTCTCTCCAATCGAGCATGTTTGGGATATGAGGGGAAGGTAACTGCATCTACCAGGGAATGTTGATGAACTGGCCCGACAATTGAAGCAAATTTAACAAGTGATACCGCAGGAGACCATCAGGGAGCTTTATCACTTTATGCCACGTTGTATCATCCAGGCTAGAGGTGGGTCAACTCCTTATTGAGCTAGTTACTTTGTAAGTGTGTAACTCTGAAAAAAATCATTCAGTTTTTCTTAAATTTTAATCGTTTTTTATACTGCACGTAATCTTTCTACCCCCTTCTATTTTTGTCTCTATCGGACAACTTGTTCTTGGTGCGTCATTTATTTTTTTGTTATAGAATGTATATGGACAGCGTCATAGGACAAATTCTTTTGAAGGTAGGAATTCTAAATTAAATGCAATCACTGGTAGAAACCAGCTTAATATTAAGGTGACCATGTTTTTAAAGAGTGTTTTTTTCCTAGGTATAGAAGTTTAAGTTGGCATTACTTTCCAAGATGGCAACCGATTTAACAGCTGTCAAGTGATTTATTCTCAGTTTGGTTTGGCAATTCATCAAAACGATCATCAAGCAAGGCGTAGATTCGTCGAATGGGCCCAAAACGAGATTGCCGTTGTTCCCGATTTTCATAAGCGAATTTTGTTTAGCGATGAAGCGCACTTCTGGTTGAATGGCTATGTCAACAAACAAAACTGCCGAATTTGGAGTGAAGCTAATCCACAAGTGTATGTCGAAACACCGTTACATCCAGAAAAACTGACTGTTTGGTGCGCTTTATGGGCTGGTGGAATCATTGGTCCGTACTTCTTCAAAAACGATGAAGGCCACAACGTTACAGTCAATGGTGATCGGTATAGAGCCATGATTACTAACTTTTCATTCCTGAATTGAACAATCATGATGTCCAGGAGCTGTGGTTCCAACAAGACGGCGCAACATGTCACACAGCTCGTGCCACAATCAATTTATTGAAAGACACGTTTGGTGACCGCCTAATTTCACGTTTTGGACCTGTGAATTGGCCTCCAAGATCTTGTGATTTAACACCGCTAGACTATTTTCTGTAGGGCTATGTAAAGTCATTGGTCTATGCGGATAAGCCACAAACGCTTGATCATTTGGAGGGCAACATTCGCCGTGTTATTGCCGATATACGGCCACAAATGTTGGAAAAAGTCATCGAAAATTGGACGTCCAGATTGTACAACATCCGAGCCAACCGTGGCAGTCCTATGCCAGAAATCATATTTAAAATGCAATGGCACAAGATTATCTTTCGAATAAAAAAAATGCATGTCAATCGAATAATACATCGTTGTTTTATTGAAATGTAAAGTTCTATACCTCTAAAAAAAACCCCTTTACAATGAAAAGGAGGACGAAAAACTCTAGAAAAAATTAGTACCAAAATATATTAAACGTTTTATTAATTGAAACAAAAATACACTAATTACGCTTACATTATTTTTAATTATTATCCTAAAAGAGTATTCTTCCCCTAAATGTTTTTTTCTTTTGTCAACATATCATTTTATAACATATATCGGAAAGTTCTGGTAAAAAATATCCTTCATACCGAATGATGCCGTTGGTTGAGTTCGAATAGCCAGAGATGGAGATAGTACTTAAATTTATATTACAAGAAAATAAATATTTTACAGTTAAAGTTTACACTAAAAGGTAATAATGCGGTTAAATGAAAATTACACCCTTGAAGGTGCTGCGGATTGATGCGAACAAGACCTTGCGTCCGTCCGTTGCGTTTCAGTTTTCAGAATTAGTCCCCGTACCGGTTCCAAAAAGTTTCCGTTGGGGTAGGAAAGCGGGAAAATCTCCCGCACTCAGTTACAGTTAAGTGAGGAGTGGAAAGTCTGGCGCACTCAGTTACAGTTAAGTGAGAAGTGTAGGAAACACCGAATTTTACGGTAAGTACTGTAGCTAAAATATTAACATTCAATTTTGATTTCTCACTAGTCGCTTCACAAAAATCATTGCCAACCGAAAACACCTTTTCAACTGCTGCATTAGTTCCAGGACAGCATAAAGTAAATTTAACAAGAATAATTACATTTTCATATGGAATGTGTTCATTTTTGAAATGGTTTAAGTAATTTCACCCATATTTTACCAATTTCTCAACTTGTTGATTTTCTAATTGTTCTAATTTATTAGAATTTAAATATACATTCTGTCTTCTTTATTCTTCAAACAGACAATTGTCATCGATTTCAATACCAGGCATTTCTTTCGATAAAAACTCAACGTAATTTTCTATATCTGCCCACTTTACTTGAGACCAAGTCAAAAACTACCATTGAAAGCTGGTATTTCCTGTAATATTTGTTTCAGACCATTCTTCGACATATTGGAAACATGTTTGGTTCATCTCTGAATACAGAGATTAACATATCAGTTTTAAAATACTGAAGAGGAGGACAAAAAGGAGGACACTTTTCGAGGAAGGACAGAAACTATAAAAGAAGGACTGTCCTACCTAAAGGAGGACGGTTGGTCACCTTACTAATGTCCACTTATTAGTTAAAATACTAAAAGAAGAAACACAAAAAGTGCCTTTTAATTAAAAATCTAGAGAATTAGGGTACCCCAGGAATAAAAAGTAAAAAAGCATGTATAAAACTGGATTATAGAATTGAAAATATCGTATAAGAACTCGAAAAACATCAAGGAATTTAGAAAAATGTCTAAATTCTCTAAGAAGATTTGATACCCCCAAAATGACCGACATATCGTTTTTTTATTTTTATTTAATCTTATTTTTTGTATTATTATCTTTCGATTGATATATTATCTGTGTAAATCGGAAAGTTAGAAGTTGAATTAAACTTCATTTGAAAACAAATTAGGCAATTCGGCCACGCCCCTTTTTTAGAAAAAAAAAGCTAAGAAAAGCGTTATGATAAAAAAAATCTATTTTATAAAGAGAAATAATAATTATAAAAAAGAATGTGTAATATATAAAGCAGAATATTTCTGAGGCAATACAATAATGTGATTTTTCTTCTTTGTGAAATATGTGCATGTAAAACTTTTGAATTAAGGCATTTTATATTAATAATTTCATAATTTCAGTTCTTATTCCTGATATGTTTTTCATACAAATGTAATAATTCAATATTATGTAAAGAAAAAAACTAAGCTTTCTGTCGTAACAGAAAAAAAAATTTTGTTAACATTTTTCTTTGATTTTCTTGTGGAATTAATATCTTCTTAAAATTTTTCATTTATAAAAATATATGGGTTGAAAAATATGAAAATGCAATTATTTTGAAGAAAAATATATAACTAATATCTTAAAGTGGTATTTTAAGTTTACTTAAACTTGTTATAATTTTTTTTTTTTTTTTCAGAATTATATTATATATATATATATATATATATATATATATATATATATATATATATATATATATATATATATATAATATATATATATATGTATATATATATATGTATATATATATATGTATATATATAAACTTTTAAGTTGTTTTTCTCAGTTTGTGTTTTTCGAAACATTAGTGCATTCAAAATAATATCCCTTCCACAACTATTTACCAATTACTTCCCTTTTTTCTGTGTGTTGCATATAAAGCATGTAACAAAGGTAGGGAGCCATTTTGCTGTAAACTGAATACTTTTTTTTTTAAAAAAAAATTAAAATCTAAGAGAAATTGGCTTTTTCGTTGATTTTTAGCATGCATATGAACATTTTATTTTTTTCCCCAAAAACGAATTAAGTTATTGTAAAATTGATCCCTAAAGTTTTGTTTATAACATCCATAAGAATATTATAAAAAAATTTCAGGTAAAAAAATTAATAATTACAGAAGGAGTAGGATTTTAAAATTTTCCAAATATTTTTTAAAATTTTTTAAAATTGTGCGAACATTATGTACAAATTTCATCTCACATCAATTTTTCAATAGAAAAATTATATGAAATGCTAAAATATAATTTTTAAATGCATAATTTTTAAAAAAATTGTTTAAAAGGTGCCAAGTACTCTTAAGTACCTATTTCTTTTGTTAATTAGTTTAGAATAATTATTTTTGTTTCAATGTCTGTTGTTGTACTACTTGCTCAACATTTAATAAAGCATAATTCACTATATAAATGTTTTTAATGTCTAAATTATTGATAACTAAGTCCTAGCATTAAGAATTTGATTGTATTGAAAAATATTTGTATAACTCTCGGTTCTTGATTTAAAAAGTAGAGCTTCTAAATAATAAATTCTAAAATTGAAGTAGGATTATCTTTTAAGCTCTCATAGCTAAATCTCAAAGTAGATTTCCGCAAAACCTATTTTTGGTAGATAAAAATAAACGTGCGTGCAAAATTTTAAGTCTAAATCGAGAAGTTTAAAAACGGAATTTTTATATCAGTTCACCCCAGTAAACATCAAAGAGTCAATTTCCGTAAGATTCGTTCGAAGCGGATTTCAATTCAACAAAAGAAACATGTATACCAAATTTCATTACTGTAGGTAGTTAACACCATCAACTCCCCGTTTTTTTCCAAGGAGTCGATTTTCATAACATCCGGTCTCAGCGGATCTATATTCAACAAAAGAAACATTCCAATCAAATTTCAAGTCTGTAGTCTAACTCAGGGGTGGCCAACCCAAATGACCTCACGGGCCACTTTAGAAGAACTTAACAATCCTGCAGGCTCCATATAAAAATATATATCTTTATATTAGATTTCGATCCATTACAAACATTTGTTTGAGTGAAAATTTTAAAGAGACTGTTATATTATTATTGTTTTCATTGTTTTTCATGTATACAAACATAGTATAATAATAATAATGCAATGATCAAATAATGTTTAATTTATTTAATTAGTGAGGTATCTGTTTCTCAACTCTATCACTTAGTTTTAGCAAGTCAATCTCAATGCATGTGTATTTGCGTGTCGTAATTGATGTCGCAGATTTTCGTGCGTTAAGTTTGAGCACGATTTATGTTTGATAAATTTCAATTTAGAAAAAAAAAAGAGATTCGCAGTAACAGAAGCAACGTGATAAAATAATAACAGTTATGGGATTTATTTTTCACAAAAAAAAAAAAAAAAATTCTTTAAACAAAAAAAATACTGTACAAAATAGTTGAATTTTGTAAAGTTGTAAAGAATCTCTCGAGCAGCAAAATTATTCAAGGCGGGCCGCGAGTTGAACACCCCTGGTCTAACTGATCAAAAACAGGAATTTTCCTCTATAGCGCCCCTTAGTCTCTCGCAACTCTCCTTGGGTGTTGGATTCGGCAAAATCTGTTCTTAGCGGATGTCTATTCTATGAAAGGGATATACCTGCCTATATATTTTCAAGTCTGTACGCCGAATAGTTCCAAAATAGGAATACATTTATCTCCAACTCTTAATTCCTCGCAAACTCCCTTAGGATTCGATTTTTGCAAAACTTTTTTTGCAGCGAATCTTTATTTCATGAAAAAAACCTGTGGGCCAAATTTCAAGTCTGTAGGATTTATAGTTAAAAAACGGGAGCATTTATCTAGAATACTTAACCCCTCACACCCTTTTTAGGGTTAGATTTTCGTAAAACCCACTTTGTAGCGGATCTTTACAAAATGAAAAAAACTTGAGTACCAAATTTCAAGTCTATAGGTTTAATATTTCAAAAACGGGAATATTTGTCTATAACGCCCCTTAACCCCTTGCAACCCCCTAGAGGGTTCGATTTACGTAAAATCCGTTATTAAACCAGGATCTCTGAAGGGGATATTCCTGCAAATTTCAAGTCTGTAGGTCTAATAGTTCGAAAACGGGGATAATTGTCTATTACGCCTATTTAACCCCTCGCAACCCCTTGGGGTTCAGTTTTCACAAAGACTATTTTTCTAGCAGATCTCTCTCTACGAAAGTAACATGCTTACCATATTCCAACTCTGTAACTCTAATAGTTCAAAAAATGAACTTTATGTTATCTATAACGAACTTTAACCCCTCGGAATCCCCCTTCATCTTGGGATTCGATTTTTGCGAAACTCGTTTTTAGCGGATCTCTACTCCATGCAAGGAACATGCTTGAAACATTTTAAGTCTGTAGGTCTAATAGTTCAAGAACGGGAATATTTACCTATAACGGCACTTAATTCCCCGCAACGCCCCTTGGGGACCGATTTTCGTAAAATTCTTTTCTTCGAAAATCTCTACTCCATGCATGAAATCTGCTTGTTAAATTTCAAGACTGTACTTTTAATAGTTTAAAAATGGAAATAATTATCTATAATGCCCTTTATTCCCCCACAACGTTACTTAGGGGGACGAATTTCGCTAAAATTATTTTGTAGCGGGTATCTACTCTGTAAAAGGAATCTACTTACCAAATTTCAAGATTGTACGTCTAATAGTTTAAAAATGGAAATAATTATCTATAACGCCCCTTGGACATCCATCGGAAAAGGGTTTTACCAACTCAGAAACCTTCGCAGACATGTGTCCAACCACTCTCCAAAGTTTCATCGCGATCGGATGAAAGGTTTAAGAAGGCCCATAAGAGACATACAAACAAACATTCATTTTTATTTATAAATGTCGCAGGGAAATGCTTTGAGGAGAGAGAGGGGAGGAAAAGGCAGTGGTAGCAAGCAAAAACAAACGTGTGCAAATTCTGACTTGTTCATTTCATTATTTCACTAAAACAGTTCGGAGATTTAATTAATTCACTTACTTACAACAGGGAAAAGACCTCAAAGAGACGTTATTTTAACATCTTGCGTGAATTGAACATCTCCTTTAGGGATTTGACGAAAGCCCTAGTTTAATCGTTCCCCTGCGACGTATCCCTTTTCAAGTACTTCTTTTTTCTCCATGTAAGAACAGTCAGTATAGAAATTCTTTGATTGTTAACTCTTTCCAAATAAAACATACATGATACTTCATACATTTTAAAAATGCAACATGTTATAATATAAAAGAAATTAAAATTTGTTTATTAAATCCAAACTGCCATTTTTATACAAAAAAATAAGTTTTTTTTTTACATAACGTTAATATGAAAACTGAGGAGAGTAAAGATCTTTCCAAAGAACAAGGTTATAAAAAAACTATCTGTTCAAATTAATGATTTGTCACTCAAAATAAGTTATATACTAAATGATGAAATGATTTTATAAACTGATTAACATTCTGAAAATTTTTATGGCACCAATCTATGAAGGTATAATATATCTACATCTATATCGATCTGTCTATATATATATATATGTATTGACAAATAAATATATATTTAAAAAACACAATTTTTCTAAATATTTCATTTTTTTTCCTTTGAATGTATCGTTTTTGTGAGTAGTTTCAGTCCTGGTGACACTTCAAACCCACTGAAACAGAGAAGAGGAGAAAGACATTAAAATCAAATCACGTGAAAAAAATTTTAAACCAAAAGGCGAAAGAAGTTAACAAAATTTGATTAAAATATTCAATTAGCAAGAGCAAATTAAGAAATATTTTGGATATTATGAATGTACATTTATTTGATAATATAATTTTTAAGCAGATATCTTTTAGTAATACTTTATGTTTGAAAAAAATAATATATGTTCCTTGCCCAAATCTATGTAATATCAAAGCATTTCTTTAAAAAGAATCACAGTTTCTTTACAGACAAAACTAGACATAATCAAAACAAAGATTTTTCAAACACATCATTTTGCCTCTCAACTCCCACCTTGCATCATACCATGATATACCAGAACCTGACTCATAATTTTTTATTAACTTGGAATATAAATATATTCCATTTAATACCTTAAAACATTTTCTTCCATAAACCTGTAGGCACTTTCATATTACAAATGTTCTTTAAATAAAGTACTTTTTACATTATTTTCAATAATGAGCATTTTAATTACCTTTGAAAACTGTGTTTAACGAAACAATTGCAACATGTAACCTTGAAAGCCAATTTCAGTTCAGAAGGGAAATAATAAATATTATTTTCCTTTGTACAAATGAATACTTTTGAATAATTAATGTGGTATTTACGAAGTGATGTGTTTGTGTGATTGTATTCATACAGAATAAATTAAGATATACCTATCTATTCTGAATATCCTATACTGTTAAAATTTGAAAAGGAATTGTATAAGTTAAACAAAGTTATAATAGATTATAATTCAATAAGTTAAAAGTAAATTTTAAATTTAACTTCAAATATAAGATACAAGCCGTTACCCACCCGCTTCACTGGGTATTTCACGATGTTGTATATATGTATACTGTTTACATATATATTAATTATTGATATCTAGCATTAAGAATTCGATTGTATTGAAAAATATATTTATAGCTGTTACACTCTCGCCCCTTGATATAAAAAGAACATAAATTATAATATCTAATTTCTATTAATAACTAAAATAGAAGGAGAAAGATATTTTCCGCTAACTTAACCTAATAATCAAGTAGATTTCCACCAAAGCAACTTTCAGTGGATCTCTACTCCATAAAATAAGCATGCGTGCTAAATTTCAAGTCTAAATCTAACAGAGCGAAAACGAAATTTTTATCATCAATATCTCGTTGAGAGCACTCTTAGCGGATTCCAATTCAACAAAAGAAGCATGCAAGCCAAATTTTATTATTGTAGTCTTAGCAGTTCGAAAACGGGAATTTTGTCTATCAATACGCCCCCATAACTCTCCCCGCTTCCCCCTGGAGTTCATTTCCGTAAAATCCATTCTTAGTGGAATTCTATTCAACTAAAGAAAAGTGCTCTACAAATTTCAAGTAAATGAGTTAAATTCAAAAACAGGAATTTTTCTATAACACGCCTTAATCCCTCGCAACCCCACTCCTTTGGGGATCCGTTTTCGCAAAAATCTTTGTAAAAGGAACTTTATTCCATGAACGGAACATACCTTCTAATTTTCAAGCACGTGTTTCTATTAGTTGAAAAGCGGAAATATTTATCTATTACGCCCCTTAATCCCCCTCAGTGACCCTTGGGGATCAATTTTCCCCAAAACTATTTTGTAGTGGATCTCTACACCATGAAAGGAATCCGCTTATCAAATTTCAAGACTGTACGTCTAATAGTTTAAAAATTGAAATAATTATCTCTAACGCCCCTTAAGCCCCCGCAACGCCACTTAGGAAACGATTTTCACAAAACCCATATTACGGCATATCTCTTCTCAGTGAATGGAATCTGCTTACTCAATTTCAAGATTTTACGTCTAATAGTTTAAAAAAGGAGTTAATTGCCTATAACGCCCCTTAATTCTCCACAACGCCACTTGGGGTCAATTTTCATAAAACCCATTTTGCAGCGGATCTGTACTCTATGAAAGGAATCCTATTACTAAATTTCAAGACTGTACATCTAATAGTTTAAAAATGGAAATAATTATCTATAACGCCCCTTAAGCCCCCGCAACGCCACCTAGGAAATGATTTTCACAAAACCCATCTTATAGCGGATCTCTACTCAATGAATGGAATCAACTTACTAAATTTCGAGATTTTACGCCTAATAGTTTAAAAAAGGAGTTAAATGCCTATAACGTCGCTTAATTCTCTACAACGCTACTTGGGAGTCGATTTTCACAAAACCCATTCCGTAGGGGATCTGTACTAAATGAAAGGAATCCGCTTACCATATTTCAAGACTGTACGTCTAATAGGTTAAAAATGGAAATAATTATGTATAACAGCCCTTGGAGGTCGATTTTCTTAATGTAGGGAATCTCTACTTTATGAAAGAAATCTGTTTACCAAGTTTCACGACTGTACATCTAATAGTTTAGTAATGGAAATAATTATCTGTAACGCCCCTTAAACCCCCGTAACGCCCCTTGGGGTTCGAACTTTACAAAATCCGTTCTTAGATGACGTCTACTCCATGAAGGGAACCTACCTACCAAATTTCAAGTCTGTAGGTTTAATAGTTCGGGAGATATCGTGATTAGTCAGTGAGTCAGTGAGTCGCTTTTCTCCTTTATATATATAGATTATGAATTAGAATACATAAATTTAAAATATATTTTTCATTTCATTACATAATGTTAATAGAGCATTGTAACATATTCTGTACTTTATGAACTGATAGAAGAATGATTAAAATATTATGTAGCTATTAAATTATTTGTCTTTATAAATCAATTAAAATATGACACATTTCATCTTTTTAATATATTTTATTTTTGCAAGTTTTGCATAAGTATTACAAAACAAAAAATAAACAGCTCTATGATTGTAAATTGTACATAATTAATATTCCCAAAGATGATATAAAAATAGATACGTATATGGTTTCTTAAAAGTATAAACATATAATCAATGTTAAAAATACTTTTTAATATGCATCGCTCTAAATTATGTTCGTCAGGATATATTATACAGTAAAGAGAAACTAAACAATTACAACTTCAAGAGATAAATTTAGGAAACAAATTTTTCTAAGAGAAAATTTCAAAAGCACCAGTAACACAAATATGAAAAAAATAAATAAGCATTTTTATGAATGTTAATTATGCATAATGAATATTTACAAAGACATTATCACAATAGATATATAAAATTTCTTTTAAAAAAATAGAAACAATCAACGTGAAAAATAAAGTTTGCACACATAAGCACAGTTTTACTATTTGAAACAAAACAAAAAAATATGTAGTTAAAGAATTAGCAATTGCTATTAAAAGCAGTATGAATTGCAGAAGATTTTTGCATCTTAAATGAACAGTAAAACAAAAACAAAATGGATAATATATGGGTTAATATGAATAGTATAAATACGTAGAGTATAAATAATTTCTCACCACCAAAGAAAATAAAAAAACCCCATCAAGAATTTACATACCATAATAAAAATCAATCCTCAAAATTGTCTGTCCTTTGTAGCAAGCATTACATACTCCATACAAATGTAAAATAAATCATGGAAGGTAAAAATTGAAATGACAGCAGTAAAAATTGAAAAGTTTCAGGATATTTAAATCAAATTTTGAAATGCTTCAATATACCTTGAATTTTTTAAAGATTTCATATAACAAGCATGATTCTTACAAACATCAGAAATTAAAGCAAATCCTCAGTGCAAATTTATGAAGTTGAACTATGAGTAGGTTTATGATCCTGAATACCATTAATAATGGCCTTGATCATCAATTTCTTAAATAATAGCTTATTCTCATGATTTCTATCACAATAACCAATGATGATCCAGCATGTTTCGCAAACTATCTCAACATTTCCTTTTCCATTAATCATATGATCGAATTCAACATTTTCTACCTTGTCTACCAAGTAGTCATTTTCAGTGTTTTCAATGATTGAATTGGTAACAAGTATGGTTTTGCATATTGAACATAATAAAAAGATGGTGACATTATCAGTCGATCCGGAAGAATCTGATTCTGCCATTTTTCGAGAATGACGAATACACAAACGCCTCACACAATTCATCAAAAAATTCTTTTATAGTTCACGCGTTGCAAGACGTAGAATCAAAACTAATACAGAAAACTAGAATTGAGCAGATGGAGAGAAATACTAATCTCTCCAATTGGATGATAGGTACAATTCTCCGATTGGCTACAGGTGAAACTCAACTCTCGTGCTGACATCTACTGTCAAAAAATTGTAGCATTACTTAGTTTTGTTCCGAAGAAGCACAATTCTATTTTTTCTCGAATTTTCTTTCTTTGCTCTGAATGGAGATCAGAGTAAGGAAATTTTTTTCTTCTGCTGTCAATTAAAGAAACCTCCTCACCTGGTTTGCTCTTCACCGTTAAGATATGCGTGTCATTTATAAATTCTGTTGTTCCCCTCCTTTTTATTATCTTTTTCTGCATAATATACTTAATATTTACGTTTGGATAGACATGCCCGCTTTTACGCTTAGGCACGCTAGGCACATCTTAGGGAGCAAAAGATTCGGGGGCGCAAAAATGTGGAGGGAGAAAAATTAAAATTACAGAGAAAGTACAACCGCCTAGTGTTTATTAAAAACCCAATTATATATTCACTTTCATTTTTATATCTAAATTATCAAATCTTCGTTTCACTATTAGCCAAATTATTATGTAAATGACTTGGCTTTTCTTCCTCAAATCATATTTTGTTTCATATATACTGATATTAAATTGTTCTCAAAACTCTAAATAAAATATTTTTGCAGACTTTCTCAAACTGTGAGGCACGCTCCCTAGGTCGGCGGGATAACCCTACTTTAGGGGGAGCGCGAGCATATCGTGACAAATCGAAAATAAAATATTTAAAATAATTGTCAATTTAATAAAATAATTTTCAATTTAAAATAATTACAAAGTAAAATTCATTCTTATATAGTAAAAAATGAAATACACATTCACACTGATATATACGCATATGCATGTATGTTACACTCTTCTTGACAGTTGCTTTGAGCTGGAGGACCCGGGTACATGAAATATAAAAGATAATGTACAAATATACAAAATACTTAAATCAAATTTAACTCAAGAATTAGAAACAGATTTTTGTAACTCTCAGCATTATAAGACATCAAAATTAAGAGCAAACTTTCAACAAAATTATTTTTTGGTGAGCTACCGAGTGGAGAGAAGTATCAGAGAGACTGGCTCCTCTATTCAAAATCGAAAGGTAGCTATTTTGTTTTTATTGCCTTCTCCTTCAGCCTGAGGAAAAACGTGGAGTTTTAGCATCTGGCTGTAATGATTGGAAGAATTCTTTCACGCTTGCTTCGCAACATGAGTGGTCAGACAACCATAGGGAAAATGTATTGCCTTTTTCTGTTAAGAAAAGGGGCCAACTCAGTTCAAAGTCAATATGACAAAGAGGTGAAGTATTGGCGAGATCTCCTTTTTACAGTTGTCTCTGGTGTGAACTTTTTGTCGGCAAGAGGCCTTTCATTCAGGGGCGACGACCAGCACAACTTGGATCTACAACAAACGGGCTTTTCTTAGGATGCCTTGAACTCATAAGTGAGTTTGATCCGTTTCTTTCCCAACACCTGACAAAATATGGCAACAAAGGTAAAGGTAATCTTATCTGTCGTCTGACATTTGTAATGAGTTCATAGATGTGATGGGCAAAAGAGTCTTGCAAGAAATCTTAAAAGAGATTAAATCGCATGTTACTTTCCCCTCATTATTGACTCTACACCCGACGCTTCATACACCGACCAGTTGGCTGTAGCACTTCAATACGCTTCTGTCAGAAAAGCCTGCGCCAATGAACGCCTTGTACGAGTGTTATCAGGCGTCTCTCATAAAGTTCAAGGTATGGAAGAAGCAACCCTCAACTTGCTTAAAGAACCTTGAATAACTTAAAACTAGATTAGAAAAACTCTCGGAGTCAAAGTTACGACAATGCTTCAAACATGTCAGGAGTGTATTCGGGTCTTCAGTCGAGAATACAAGAAGAGAATGTCTTTGCTGAGTTCGTATTATGTGCAGCCTTTTCCTTAAACTTAGCTGGTTTTTTTGCTGCGGAATAAGCCTGCACTGAAGCTATTGTTTTCTTTTCTTTTGTACAAGGACTTAAAAGTTTTTCTTTCATCATCTACTCATAGATAGAATGCATTAAGAGATTATGTGCAAAGAAGCAATGAACAAAACTTGAAAACGGAACATAGATTTCTTATGTTGAAATAGTTGAGGGAAACTAGATGGTCTACAAGGGCAGATGTTCTCAGAGCTCAAGTTACAAGTCGTAAAGAAATCAAGAACACTCTTGAAGATTTAATTGAAGACAATACTCAGACACCTGACACGCGCGTTACTGCTGAACTAATCCGCAAAACCCGAGAACGTTTCCAGACTACCTTATTAACGGAGATTTGGGACGAAATCTTACAAAGGGTGGACAAAACCAGTGAAATAGTACAAAGGGAAGAGCTTGATCTCCATTGCGCTACTAAGGAGTTACAGACGTTATCTTGGTTTTTATCTGAAAAATAGATCCAACTTTGATGATTACGAGGCAAAAGCATTGAAACTAGCTAAGTGCCTGAGCCCAACTATGAAAAATCAGAAAAAGGAAATTTTTTTCAGATGAGAAAAGAGACCCAGATTTTGAGAGAATATCTCCCAGAGAGAGATTTCGAGCTGGAGTTTTCTTGCCAATTATTAACAATCTTGAAGTGCAATTAAACAAAGGAAAGAATTTCTACGAAGTGTGTGTGTTGTCATTACAATATTCTAGATATTCAGAAATATTTATGAAAAGGAGCAAGAAGAAGTCATAAAACAGTAAGGTGACCGGCCGTCCTCCTTCAGGGAGGATAGTCCTTCTTTTATAGGTTCTGTCCATCCTCGAAAAGTGTCCTCCTACTTGTCCTTCTTTTCAATATTTTAAAATTGATATATTAATCTATATTCAAAGATGAACCAAACGTGTTTCCAATATGTCGAAGAATGGTCTGAAAAGAATATCACAGGAAATAACAGTTTTCAATGGTTTTTAATTTTACTTCATCCCAAGTAAATTGGGGAGATATAGAAAATTATTTTGAGTTTTTATCGAAAGAAATGTCTGATATTAAAATCGATGATGATTGTCTGTTTGCATAAATTAGAAAACTGAATGTATATTTAAATTCTAATAAATTAGAACAATTGGTAAATCAGCATGCTGAAATTGACAAAAGATGGGTAGAAATACTTAACCATTTCAAAAATAAACACTTTCCATATGATAATTTAGTTATTTTGGATTAATTTACCTTGGGCTGACCTGGAACTAATGCAGAAATTGAAAGAATTTTTTCAGCTGAGAGATAATAATTTTTGGAGAAGTTGAGAAATATATCAAGACTGAATGTTGATACTTTAGCTGTAGCACTTACTTTAAAGCTCAATATAAAGGATATTTTTTGCTCCGAAATTTCCGATGCATTAGAAAATGATATATTGACAAAAAAAATTCAGTGGGAAAAATACTTGCTGAAATAAATAATTAAAATGAATGCAAGCGTAATTAGCATATTTTTATTTGAGTTAATGAAGTGTTTCATATAATTAAGTTATAACTTTTTCTTAAATGTTTCGCGTACGTACTCCTTTTCTTTGTAAAAAAAACTGGTCACCTTACAAAACAGGCGCAATGCTTGGTTCAAAGCTACCCCGAAGACATCGATGAAGAACAATTTGTGTGCAAGAGTGTCAGCATTTCAAAATATACATGGAAGTGGAAAAAATAACAGCCACAAGAGGAATCTTTTCTTACATCAGGAAAAGCAAGTTCGAATGTACCTTCTCAAATTTAGATGTCGCAATGAGGATTTATTTGACTCTTCCTGTGACAAACTTGACAGCAGAGAGAAGCTTTTCTACCCTTAAGAGAATTAAGACAGACATGAGAGAACTACTATGGAAAATGAAAAGCTTAATAGTTTAATGTTGCTAAGCACACAAAATGATATAACGATGGAAAAATTGATTATAATAATATTATTAATGATTTTGCAATGATGAAAGCTCGAAGAAAATCTTTGTTGTACTAGTACAATGGCTGTGACTCAACTGTTAGGATATCTAAAAGTAAAATATAGTAAAAATATTAACAAGTGGAATAATAAACAAGTTAAAAAATTGATAATTAATAAGTTCATACAGTAATGTATACTCTATATTATAATACCGTACGATTTTATTAATTTACTGTACTTATTTACAAAGGGATGGAGGGAGAAGATCTATGATACCAAAAAGTAAGAAATGAAAAAGTGTGACCAAACCATATCGCTCTCTTCCCTTATGGCTGCAAGGTGGGTTTGTAGGTGGTGGATAATGGAAGGACTCTTCATGAAGAAGACAATGAAAGGGAAAATAGTAAGAGAGTTAAGGAAAAAAAGCCCTCTTGAACCAAAATAACCAGGTAAGAAGTGAATGAGAGGAAAGGGGTGCTCTAGAAATAGTGGGAAGGGCGCAATAATTTGAAGTACCTAGGGCACCGGGGATGTTAAAAACGGCCCTGTGGATAGTAGGGGGCCATTTATCTAGTGTCCTGCATAATTTGCATTCCAAAGAAACCTGTTTGACAAGGTAAAGAAGTGGAACAAATTTCGAAACAGAGAATTTTAATGAGATAATTATAAAAATCATCCACACCATGTACACACAGAAGCGCTGACGTCATCAGGGAAAGGGGAAATTCCCTTGGGGATTTAGCTATACATTCGATAAAAGCCCCTGCAAAGCCATGCTAATTGAAGGAGAAAGAAACCCGTACGACGGGATAAAGAAATCAAAGAAATTTCAAAAAAGAAAGTTTTAATGGGAAAACTAGGGAAATTATAGGGGAATATTCGGGAAAACTTCAGTATCGTGGGCTGAGATATTCCACCACCAAATCCACTTTTCTAGCCGAAGGTCGATCGCCAAGGCGTGTCTATGGTGAAAGAAGCATTTCTCATTCAATATTCTTTTATTGCGTTGCTTATCACACATCGTCTAAGTGTGTTTACATCCTGAATTGGTCTCTCTACCAGGGCAGATTCTTAAACCTTTTCTAAGGGGTTGCCATATTCAATTCGGGACCCATGGCCGGGTTTACCACAGAGTATCCCCCCAGTGACTGAGGGTGACAACCCAAAAGAATGACATTTATTAGTTTAAAATATTATAAACATTATTATTATTATTGTTTTGAGAATCTTTACTGGAAGAAATACATTAATAATTCTGAATATGAGAAATATGAGATATATACACAAAAATAAAGCATATAAATGAATGAATATGAGAAATATGAGATATATACACAAAAACAAAATATATAAATGAAATAAATACAAATATAATACAAAAAAAAATTCCACCTGAAAGTTCTACAAGGAGAAAAAATTATGCGACATAAATGGCTAGTTTTTTTTTTTTTTTTTTTTTGGAAAATGGACACGTCTTCCTGATTTTGTTGTACAGATTGGTTTGTTATTAGTATATAATTTATCATCGTTTATGCTTTTGCTCACTGTAGGTAGAGATTCACACACAGTTTCTAAGAGAAGATGTGCGGATTTTTGACGCGATCTAAATAAACTGTAGTTTTTCGGCCATTAACGTCAATGGTGATGGTTTTGTCTGTTCTAGACAGAACTTTATGTGATCCAGTATACAGTTGACTTAAAGAGGGCTGCACATGATCGATTCTTAAAAAGATATGAGATGATGATTGTAGTGAAGGATGAATGTAGAATCGATCAGTGCAGTGAGCAGATGTTGCCATAGGATTCAGTTGTTGCATTCTGTTACAAAGATTAGTGATGAAATTATTGTGTCCCAAAAAGGAATGTTTGACACATCAGTCATGTCACTAGGCAGACATAGGCTTATGCCGTAAATAATTTCAGCACAAGAAGATTGAAGATCTTCTTTAACTACAGTTCGTATGCCGAGAAGAATGATGGGTACTATTTCAGACAATGTATCATTTTTATAACCTTTAATGGCCGATTTTAGATGCCGATAGAAACGTTCCACAGTTCCATTTAATTTCGGATGACATGTTGTAGTTTTGATCTTTTCAGTTCCCAGCATGCGATTAAATTCAGCGTACATTGATGAACGCATCTGGGTTTCTTGATCCGAGGTAATTACAGATGGGCAACCAAAACGAGAAATCCACGTGTCGAAAATTGCGCGGTAAATGGTTTTCGCTTGCATGTTTGGAATAGGGATTGCTTCTGGCCACCTGAAGAATCGATCGATTATCGTAAGTAGATAATGATGACCTTCAGATGGGGGCAAGGGACCGACAATATCTATGTGAATGTGACTGAATCTGGCATCAGGAAGAGAGAATGTTCCTAGAGGTGTTTTAGTGGGCCTTTGAATTTTCGATTTTTGACACGATTCACAACACCGGACCCATTTTTTTATTTGGCATTTCATGCTATGCCACACACAGCGATAGCAGATGAGTTTTGTTAAAGCTGCCATCTCTGGATGTAAAAGATTGTGAAGATGGTCAAATATTGTTCTTCGAAACGATGCAGGGACAAAAGGACGTGGAACTCCTGTTGAAGTATCTCAAAGCAAATTGCAATCTGAGGTTTGACATGGTTTCAGTTCTAATTTAAAAGATGATCCATCATTTTGAAGAAATTTTTGAACGTCTGGATCATTTTTCTGTGCTAATGCAAATTCTTTAAAATTTAAAACTGGAGACTTAGTAATTGAATCAATTTCGATTCTTGAAAGAGCATCAACAACTTTGTTCTCGGAACCTTGCACATGCTGAATGTTGGTAGAATATTGGGAAATTAAATCTAAGTGGCGTAATTGCCGAGGAGAACATTTATTCAGGTTTTGTTTAAAATCATTAATTATGGTTTTTTTAGTCATGTATATATATAATGAAGTTTCTGCCATCTAACATATGTTTGAATTTTCTTATAGCCGAATAAATTGAAAATAGTTCCCTATCGTAAGTCGATCACTTTTGTTGACTTTTGTTAAGTTTCATGGAGAAAAAGGCTATTAGTTCCCATTTCCATTGTGATGATTGAGGAGACAAAGTGCCTTCAATAGCAATATCTGAAGCGTCCATCCATAGGCTCCCTGGAATAGGATGTCTTAAAAGGGTAGCTTCTGCAATAGCGTTTATCGCTGCAAGAAAATCTTGCTTTGCGTTTTCATTCCATGTTAATGGTTCGCATGATTTTTGAACACTTGGAATGAGATTTCTTTTGATTTGTATGCCCTTCTAAAAACTGAACAATGGGAGCAAGTATATGTGCGGCTTTTGGTATAAAACATCTGTAAAAGTTAAACATGCCCAAAAATCTACGCAACTGATTTAATGTGTTTGGTTTAGGAAAATTTAGAATACATTTAACTTTATCAGGTAGAGGTTAATTCCATTTTCTGACAGACTGAAGCCTAAAAAGTCTACTGACGATGTACCTAATACACATTAAGAAACATTAATGCAAAGACCGTATTCATCTAATTTTGAAAATATGTTTTTTAAATGTTGATAATGTTCCTGAGGATTTTTGGATGCAATTAAAATGTCGTTGACAAATGAGTAAAAACCAGGTAAGCCACGAGGGACTTCATCTATAAAACGTTGAAACGTTGTGGATGCGTTACACAATCCGGATTGCATTCGTGTACTTTCAAATAAACCAAACGGAGTGCAGATTGCCGTTTTGTAGATATCATCTGGGTGAATAGGAATTGCATGATAGGCTTCTACTAGATCTTTCAATGTTTGAGAATTTAAAGCTCTATAATCACCAAAAAGTTTCCAATCTAAAGTACCTTTCTTAGGAACCATATGAAGTGGGGAAGTACACTGCTCAAAACAATTAGGGGAGCAAGCAAAAAGGTGAAGAAAACCGTGTGAGACAGCCACGTATTGACATACAATGCATAGTGCACGCGTATCAATGCACAATACAGAAAAAATGCGTAACAAAATTTGGAATTAAGCTTTAATTCTTTCAAAATATGGAAAAAACATGAAAAGATGATTTAGGGCAACAATTTGGTTACATGTAAACGATAAAAAAGGTACTGTTTAGACATATGATGCATGAGTTTTAATAAGGCGTGTGGTCTCATCGAACAGCTAAGACTGCTGCACACCTGTTTGCCATGGATGCGATGAGGTTATCGATCAGACTTTGGGGAATACTGTTCCACTCCTCAAGAAGTGCAATCTCCAAGTCTCGGACAGTAGCAGGCGGCCTTGGTCACGCAGCAATGCATTGTCCGAGCATGTCCCAAACGTGCTCGATTGGATTCAGGTCAGGAGAGCACGCTGGCCATTTCATACGCTATATTGTTTCAGCTTCAAGCATGTTCTCCACCAGACGAGCTCTATGCGGTCGGGAATTATCATCCTGGAAAACAAAGGAATCTCCAATGGCTCCAGCGTAAGAGATGACATGAGGTCGAAGTATCTCGTCTGCATACCTTCGGCCCGTCAAAGTGCCATTCCGAATGATATGCAGGTCCGTACGTCCGCCTATGCTGATTCCACCCCATATCATACAACCAGCTCTTCTGTATTATGACCTTTCACGAACGAATGCGGGGTTATTTCGAGTGACCCTGTCCCTCCATACAAGAACACGTCGGGTGTCATACTCTAGACTGAATCGGGACTCGTCTGTAAACAGCACTTGGCTCCAATCATGTTGCTCGAAATCTCGATGTTCAGCAGCCCATCTTCTTCGGACCTCACGGTGGCATGGGGTCAACGGAATGCAGACCATTGGCCTACGTGCATAGAGCCCTCCCTCATGAAGCCGATTACGCACTGTTTGGCTGGACACCCTGCGTCCTGTTGCCAAGAGCAACTGTCTTTGCAGCTGCGTAGCATTCTCTGTTCTGTTTCGACGGGCTGTTAGGGGGCTGCGGTAGCCCAGTGGTTAAGGTATCCAACCATGGCAGGCATGTCATGAGTTCGATCCCAGTACCACTAAAGACCCGCCGTGTAGGGCAGCGATGCACGTTAAATCTGTCGAGAGCTGAAACGTCCTCCCGTTGGTGTGGTGTGGTAGTTAGGAGAGGGGGTGCCAGCTCAGGTGTCGTCCACGTCACTTGACCATGGTTCAAAATTACGTGGTCCGTCGCCAAAAGCCCTCGTGTAGCTGAACAGTGCGACGTTAATATTAACTCACTCACTCGACGGGCTGTTAACTGTATATACCGGTCACCAGTTGATGTAGTGGCGCGTGGCCGACCTGCCCCTGGTTGACGTCTAACATTTCCTGTTTCTTGGAATCGATTCCACAGCCTTGCAACAACACTTCTGGCGATTCCAACAGCGTCCGCGACACTACGTTGTGTTTGCCCGGATTCCAGTCTGCCTATAACACGTCATGCCATGGATTCCAGTAAATCACGTTGTTGAGACATTCTCAAGTAACCTTGTCTCAAAAAAAAATACTGTGCAATCGAATTTCACAGTTACGGCAATAAAACAGACGTTTCTGCAACATCCCGATTTCTGCCCTTATCTCCTTTTTCTGGTTTTTGACGTCATGAACTTTGATTTGCATATAAAATTTTCTTCTTCCGTTTCCTGGTAGGCTTTACATTATGGATGATTCATTTTATGTTACTTATTGGTATACATCTTTGCTTACTTTTGTTAAAATCATGTGCTCCCCTAATTGTTTTGAGCAGTGTATAATTACTTTTCGAAGGTCGTAAATGTCCCAGATGCCTCATATTTTGAAGTTCTGTTTTCGTAATCTTCAAGCGATCTGGTGACAACCTTCGGGGTTTTGCCACCAAAGGAAGACCTTTTGTTATGTGGTGAACAGTGTTATGTTTCACTGGTTGATTTGGATTAGGCAATTTTGAGATAGAGAGAAATTCTTTCAAAAGTTTATGATAAATTGTATCTGTAGAAATAGAAATTTGAATTGAATGGAGACTTTCATGCTTTAAATGGCCTACTGATTGCAATTTTTTTTTGTGTCTCTAAGGCATTTATTCATGAGATCTGGCACTAATTCACAATAATGGAGAAAATCTGCTCCAAGAATAGGTGAGCTAACATCGGCAATCAGAAAAGTCCACATGAAATATCTTCTTAAATTAAAATTTAAAGCTAATGATTTCTGCCCATATACGTTAATTGTAGATGAATTCGCTTCAAAAAGGGTTTGTTTAGAAACGTTTCTTTTTCAGTAGACATTATCAGGAATTAAAGAGACGTCGGAGCCGGTGTCGACCAGAAAAGAGATATTTGTTGTGTGACGGGCTCACGCGTCTTTTCATTAACATGCCCTTTGGGTACTTTGGGGCTAGAATTAATGGCAACTCTTTTCCAACCAATCCCATGAAGGAAACGTGAAGGAAAGATGCAAATTAGGAAGCTTTTAAATATCAAAAGTTAGAGTAAGCTGTGTGGCAACTTGAGGAATGTAAAGATAATCCGTGGTTCAAGCGTGAAGAGGTTTGGAAGACCTTAAGTGACAGCAAACAGAAATTATACGTGATAGAGAGCCCTTAAGTCAAGGTGCATACCATTGCACTCCAGTAAATACGCAACTTCATCTAGAATTATTGTGATCGCTACTTCAGACTACATTAAAGGTAGGAGTAACTATTTAATATTCGGATCTGTGATAGTCTAGGAATAGAGCTTAGGCGAGTTAGTATTGATAGTGGTCCGAGTTACGTTATTTCGGTATTATATATATTGTGTGTTTAGCGACCGTAGATTCTTTCACATATATTATTATTATCTAATTTGTTAGAAGTTTAAGTTAAAAATCTTAATAAAGTCATATTAAGATCATGTATGCTTCTGGTTCTTCCGTTATTCCTACACCTCTAGCTCACGCTGATAATCAAGGAGAAGGGCACTCGTTGGGCGCCCCTACATTGGCACCCAACGAGATTTAATTTATATGACCCCTGGGTAAGAAGCGCGAATGGGTTTAATGTTTTACCAGAAGTGTACTTTTCCGGGTCCGAGAACGTACAGGAATTTTTAGAGGGTATTGAGAATCAAATACGTTTACTGGAGATACCCAGTGGTTTATCATGTGCTTATTTGAAAGGTCATCTCCTGGGGAG
Organism: Trichonephila clavipes; assembly: GCA_019973935.1. NCBI lineage: Eukaryota > Metazoa > Arthropoda > Arachnida > Araneae > Nephilidae > Trichonephila > Trichonephila clavipes. Next base: position 91,134 of record BMAU01017426.1, read on the forward strand.
GGCCCAAGATTGGTATCAGATATTCGGATCAGCTTTAGTGCAGAATACCACCGTGGACTTTGTGCAGTTAAAAGCAGCGTTGTCAAAAGCATTCTCTGCCATGCGCAACAAGAAAGATTTGGAAATTAAGTTTTATGCGTCCCTGCAGAGAAGGAATCAGGAACCAACGGATTTTGTTTAAGATTTATCAAAACTGAATAAAAAGCCAAAACTGTGTGACAAATCTATACGGAACTTTATCACTAACCTTCTGAGACGTCTTTTTTAGGGAAATTTAATTACCTATCTATTTTCAATCAACTCCAAAAAGAGGACAGGGATTCCTTATTATATGCAGATTAGATAAAGTATTTAAGTCAAACGGAATAGTAAAGTGGGAGACAGTAGGAGAGAGAGATTGAAGCAGGAAGTTATAATAGTGAAGTTAGAGATTTATTATTGAAGATTTCTAGGTGGATAAATTAGGCACAGGAAGAGCTCAGATTCAGTGTGGTAAATATTGATTTATAATTAAAGTCTCATTAAAGTTTTATATTAGGAGTGAGATTAAAGTTAAATGTTCAGTAGGAACATTATTGAATATAATTCTGGGATCTCTTATGGCGGTAATCTCTGCGTGATCGATATTCTAATTGTTAATTAATTGGATCATTAAATATTTAAGTTAATTTAAAGGAAATACCTTTGTTTAAACCTCATATAGCTATTTCTTGATATATTTGTTATTAAAAGTCTTTGATTCTATTTGGGAAAGATAACCAAATAAAGAAAGTTTTTTATAAAAATGGCTACTGGCTCTTATCTGACTACAAATTATTCTCGTTCTCAAAGTGAGATCCAAGGGGATCTTCACAGTGGCGCCCAACGAATAAATCCCGAGAATAGAGTCGGATCCAGTTTTAGAATCATTCCGGAACAATATTTTTCGGGGGTTGAGAACATAGATGATTTTTTGGAGAATATTGATCATAATCTCGCGTATTATGAGATACCTGCACAACTAGCGTGTGCTTACTTGAAAGGTCATCTCAAAGGACGGGCACTAGATTGGTTCGAAGTTCTTGGTTATAGGGTCATTGAAGATAAGGCAACAGACTACGCGCACTTAAAACAGGCATTGTCGGAACAATTCCCTTTGGTCAGAAACAGGTCAGAACAAGAAACGCGATTTTATTCCTCATCGCAAAGGCGTGATCAGCAGCCTTCAAACTTTATTTATGAATTATTGAAAATTCATAAGGTCCTTAAACTAGAAATGTCGGAGAAAAAATTAATTGATCACGTCGTTAGTCGATTAGAACCTCAAATTTTGGATTATGTCGAAGTTAGACATCCACAAAATACTGCCAATCTCCTACAAATCGTTGATAAATACGAAGAACGTTTTATGCATATAGACAGATCAGAGGTTCAAGTGAGGGATTTAGAAGTTCAAACCCTAATGAAAACAATCGTTTTAATACCCGGCATAGACAAGAAAATTGGAGGGAAAATGGAAATAATGCGAGGTACGCCAATAATAGCCGACCACAAAGAGAGTTTAATCGATTCGCAAACCAAGGTTTCGCAAATAATCGGAGATTCGAGGGTCGACGCCAAGGTGGACAATCGGATCAGCGATTCCACAATCAGGGCGATCGACAAAGTGGGTCGAGAAATAGTTCATTTCGGAGTAAGAATGAACAAAGTAGACATTTAAACTTTAAAGCGATCGATGTGTATATGGGGGTAATCGATCGTGGGGTACGGAAAATCCTCCAGTTTCGAATCATCGGCCTATCAGAGTATCCTCTACAAGAATGACCCTAGTCGAATTACCGTATGTCCCTATTCTATTAAACGAAATTATTATTACAGCACTGTGGGACACGGGAGCGGAGAAATCTTTTATTTCGGAGGAGGTCTACCGCAAAAATTTTTCATACTGACCTCGTCAAAAGACGAAAGACAAAGTCGTGACAGCCCAAGGAGCCCCATGTAGTCACTTAGGTCGGGTCGAATTGCAGATTAGGATCAGGGAATTTCAGAAACCCTGGGAATTCCATATTCTAGACAACATGCAATACCAATGCATCTTGGGAATCGATTTTATGAAGGCGTCACGATTGACATTGGATTTTGATCAGAAATCCTTGATCATTCCCGACAATCAGATCAAACTATTGCCGAAAGTAGAGAAACCGGTTGATATTGATCTCGCAGACACAAAACTTGGTGACGGGCAACAGAGGCAATTAAAAGCTTTATTTAATAATTTTAAGGGGTTATTTTTTGATCAGCCGGGGTTAACGCATGTTCTATATCATGAGAAGCAAGGCATTATTGATTATCACATCGATAAGATGTTACGGGATGGTACAATTTGTCCTATTAATTCGCCTTACGCATCTCCAATCGTTCTAACACGAAAGAAAAATGACCTTTCTCCAGATTCTCCCGAGGCATATCGTTTCGCGATCGATTATCGCAAATTAAATGGAATTACCAAATATCCTCGATATCCATTACTGGTGATTGATGACTTACTCACCAATATTCCTCACACCGGCGTTATGTCCACTCTCGATCTCTGAAGTGGCTATTTTCAATTGGCGATTAGTCCAAAAGATATAGAGAAAACCGCGTTTATCACTCGCAATGGCACTTTTGCGTTCCTCCACATGCCTTTTGGTCTTTCTGGGGCGGCGCCAAATTTCCAACGGGCCATCGATATCATACTCAAACCTGTTATTGGGCGTTTCGTGTTAGTCTATATGAATGATGTTATAATCACATCTCCATCGTTTAAAGACCATCTCGATCATTTAAGTCAGGTTTAAATCAGGTTTAAGTCAGGTTTTCAGGTTTTCACCAAACATTTATCCCGCGATACGCAGATATATGCGAACCATTGTACCAATTAAAGAAAAAGGGGACTAAGTTTAACTGGTCTAAAGAAGCACAGGATTCTTTTGATCAGATCAAACGCACACTAACGGAGGCACCAATTTTACAATTACCTAATTTTTCTGAACAGTTCAATTTATTCACTGATGCTACTGGGGTCGGAATTGGTGCTGTGCTTCAACAAAATCAAAAACCTATTGCTTTCGCGTCTCGAACCCTTAATAAAGCAGAACGTAATTATACGGTTACCGAAAGAGAATGTTTGGCAGTAAGATGGGCTCTAAATAAGTTTAAAACTTATTTTGGACCCCTGCCTGTGAAAGTGATCACAGATCACGCAGCGTTAACAAAGTTAACGAATGGTAAGAATTTGTCAAGTCGGATGATCCGATGGGCATTGAAATTGTCCGAATTTAACATAGAATGGGAGCACAGGCCTGGTGTTTAAAACGTGGTCGCAGATCTTTTATCGAGAAATCCAGTAGATAGTGTCGAGGGGGTCACAAATTTCGTGTGCAGCTCTTAGAGCCCTCGCAATAAATTCACGTGAACAATTCATTAGGGAACAAAGAGAAGATCCGGAATTAGGACATATTTACCAATATTTTGAAAACCCTGATGACGGTTCTGTTAATGCGACGGTATGCGAGGGTTGATCCCAGGACTTCAAGTTAATAAATGGTCTCCTCTTTTATATATATACGCGAAGTATTTTTCTACTCTGGGAGAACTACGAGTTTATATTCCTGGTTCTCTTAGAAAAGATATTATGAAAGAGTTTCATGATCTTCTCCACTGGCAGGACATCTCGGAAAGAGGAAGACATATCTTAAACTTCGTGACACGTGTAATTTTCCATTTATGAGAAAATATATAGTTGAATATGTTTCAACCTTTGACCGGTGTCAAAAATTTAATTATAAAAACGCGCTACCTGCTGGTCGTTTAATGCCTATAGTTTCAAAATATCCAAATTAAATTGTAACGCTAGACTTATTAGGCCCCTACCCCGCATCCCGACCCGAGAGATTTAAATTCATATTAGTTATATCTGACCACTTCACTAAGTGGTGTGAGCTGATTCCTCTTCGTAAAGCTTCAGCCCAGGCAATAGCTAATGCCCTTTTTGAAAACTATATAGCGCGATACGGAGCTCCGATTTCTTTGATAAGGGATAACGGCCCCCAATTTATTTCTGACGTGTTTGAACATCTCAGTCACAGGTTGGACATCAAACATATGAAAACGGTAACGTACCGACCGCAGGCTAATCTCACGGAGAGAGTGAATAGAAATTTAGTTCAAATGTGATAGCCTCTTTTGTTAAAGAAAACCATGAAAACTGGGACCAATTTCTACATGAGTTCGCTTTCGCACTGCGCACGGCGGTAAATGAAACAACAAATAAAACTCCGGCTGAGTTATTTTTGGGAAGGAAAATCATAACCCCGTTTAGCAAGCTCATACATGTTACAGAGGATACGAAATATGTTGGTAGGAACATCGAAAGATTATTCGATGAGGCAAGACGAAATATGCGAAAAAAGCATAAGTCTTGGGAAAAATATTACAATCGCAGAAGGAGGGATGTTCACATCAAAGTGAACGATTTAGTTTTACTTCAAACACATTTCTTAAATGCTGCGGGTAGAAAACAGGTTGGAAAATTTATGCCTAAGTTTGAAGGTCCCTATAGAGTTTCCAAGGGGATCTTCACAAAGTAACATAAGAATAGCTATAAATAAACATAAATAGTTATAAATAAATAAATGCTAAAGGAAACAATTATAAATAACGAATATTAAATGATTGTTACACATAGTAATAATTGAATTTTTTTCATTATGAATAAAATAATTACATAATGTATGTTAAAATTAATTAAGAATATCAATTACAAAGTAGTGAAAGCTTGCAATATGAAACTTGAAATGCAAGTTCCGTCAACGAATAGCATCGAACAAAGAACGTAAAAAAAAAACATTTTTAAAGCGAAAATAAACGATTCATAGCGGTAATTAAAAGCACAACACTTATTCTTTTAAGAAAAAAATATTCTGGAACTCACTCATTTTAGAACTATCCATATTCGAAACTAGCACAGAATTAAAATAGAAGACGCAAACAATAGAAAAATTACACTGAAAATGGTTAATTTTTTTAAAAAATCGTCTGAAGTTAGTAGGGTTACAGTGGAAAAAACGAATAAAAGTTATTTCTAATATTCATTATCCCCATGGCAACCACATCGACAGACAATAAAAATATTAAGGTAACCATATTGTAATGTTATCGCCCATCTTGGCGAACATAAACAACTTGGCGCTATTACCCCCGATACCAAATTAGCACCAAATTGAGCTTTTCAAAAATAGGAAATGGAGAACATTCCGAAAAAAAAAAAAGAAGAATCGGAAGCTTGAAAGAGAAATTTTTCAAAATCTCGTCTTCTAAAAATAGGAAATTAAGGACATTCTAATAAGTAAATATTTATAGCCAAAGGTTAAAAATGAAAAATTCTTTTTGAACTTTTAAAAAATAGGCAATTAAGAACATTTCGAAAAGGAATCGAAGCTCGATGTAGAAAAACTGAAATTTTTATGGCGTTAATAAGAACAAATTAATGATAAAATTCAACTTCTTAACGAAGGAAATTAAGTACATTCTAAAAAGAACAAATTGATGTTCCAGATTTTGTACATGCTAATGCTAAAAAAATGTAGCAAACACAGAAAAAAATATCGTGTTGCCGCATTGCGTGGTTAGACATTCTTCACTACAACACGGTTGAATGAAGTAACAATACATTTTTATTAACTTTAAAGATAAAAGATTAAATGAGCAATTAAGAGGTAAGCTTCCAAAAACTACAACACATGGTAAACCAGGCACGCTACAAGAATAACAGATCAATTCAGTTCAGTTTTGGAGTCGTTTTGTTGAGCTGTAAGGTCGCTGCAGTGCATTTGGATAAATTTTCACAGTCCTGAACGAATTATTTAAATCTTTCAATACATAATGTCTCTTCATCCAGTGTTGAAAATTTTCCAGCCATTAAGAATATGATCCCAGCGTCGAAATCAAGAATCCAGACCTCTCAAAAAATAGAAGCTAGCCAATACTGTGTAAGTTAACGTTATAAGCATTCACTTTATAGTATCAATTCTTGTTAAATTGCTACTTAGATTGCATAGCCAAATGATGAAATTTCCCTTTCTTGCAGATTTCGTCGTAAAATTAAAACTGCATGAAAAAAGTTCTCTCTCAGGAAGAGAAATGCCTGTATATACTATGTAAATAGACTTTTAAAGTATTCTTTTTAACATCAGTTCATATTGAAATTCATTGAGTGCTCACTTAAAAATTGTACGAATCTTACTTTATTCTTAAATTAACACTAAAATGTTCATTGGTGTCAATTGGCCACTAGAGCCTGTTCAGTTTGTTCTCCTTTCAACATTTTTGCAACATTTTAATAATTTTCCATTGTTATTACACAGTAAAAGTTTAGTGATTCTAGGTTAATTAGGAGAAATTTTACAACTAAATATACCTAGAATGTTTGTTGGTGTCATTTTGACACCAAGGCAAGTTATCATCATAAATAGCTGTCATTTATCTTTACTATAAGGGGGGAAAAAACTTCCCAAAGTACTATTGCACATTATTTCACTTTGAATGCAGTGTTTGTTATAGGGTTAACAGCAGAAACGAATCTATTTTTCTAAAATTGTTGTGTCTTACGTGTTTCGTTACATAGCATTTGGCTATCTGTTCGTAAAAAAAAATTCCATTTGATTTTCAAAACTTGTGCAGAGCATACACCCTGAAACGATGGCTCATAGAAAATATCTGAGCCCTAATGAAATTACTAATTTATTTCATGGGATTTCTGAGAATAAATCGGATGGTGGTGGGCTGTCTTGCTCTTATTTAGATTCCGATGAAAACATAAGATTGAGCGAAAGTGACTGCGAAGAATCTGAATAAAGTGTAGATATAACTGGTAATATTCCAATAAATCCTGATATAAATATCGCTAGGAATGGCACAGAATGGATCCTGCATAATAGTTAAGTTCCTGACTGATTTGCCACTCAAAATGTTTTGCGACAAAGCAGTGGTCCAACAAGCTTCACGCCAGTTTTTTATTATATGAAAGGTTTAAATAAAATGTTAATTATATGAAATAATATTAAAAGTAAACCTTACTGAACAGTAGCCCTACAATTGTTTAGTTATTACAATTATTTATATTACCGAGTCAAAATGACACTGGCAAACGTTTATGGGTAATCGAAATCCTGGACGCTCTAGTCAGTGGCGTAACATACACCCCTGCATTGCAGGGATGCCCAGGGTTCTAAAGGGTCCAAAGCCTGACTGCCGCCAGTACCTACCCATTGTAACAATTTGGAGACCCAAAACCTGACTTTGCAGGGAGCTCAAATGTGTATGATATGCCCAGTGTATTATAAAGCTTTTACAGATTAAAATAGAATAGAAAATAAGTCAAGAGAAGGACATTTAAAACGGTTAACACAAGCTTCGATTTATTATTAGTAAATGTATCAAAAGTCATTATGTGAATGTGTGAATTAGCTGTAGTTCTGTAGAATTAGCTGAAAGATTCACCATTGTTCCCCAATTTCATCTGAAATTGGTCGAAGAGTACTAAGCGTGCTCAAAAAAAGTTTTTGTAAGTATAAAATTAGAAAGCTTAGACTTTCTTTGCTAAATCCATGATAAACAAGTCTGAAGCATTAGAATAATTTCCTATTTGCAGATGAGAGCAAATTCAATGTTTTTGTCATAAGCAGGCATATAACAGTGTGAAGAAGAATAAACAAGGAACTTAATCCTAAAAATTTAGTTGAAACACAGTTAATCGTGGAGATATTTTTGTGCTAGGGAGGCTGTATGTCAGCTTCAGAATTAGGTGATTTGATATTTATTTTTGATGGTATTAGAAATCGTGAGATCTTTAACAACTTAAAATTATCTGCTCAAAATTTAGGTATTGGAGCGAACTTCATATTTTATCAAGATAAGAGTCCAAACACACTGCTCTTAATGCATGTCTCTGGGGTGTAACTGGTGGCCGTGGTAGTTTAGTGGTCAAGGTAACGAGCTTGTGGCCAGGGCGTCTTGAGTTTCAGTGTGCGCGTCTTGACTTGTAGGGGAGCGCTGAACGTAAAATCTGATGAGAGCTCAAACATCCTCCCATTGGTGTGGTAGTTAGGAGAGAGGGGTGTCAGTTTAGGTGTCGTCCTCATCACCTGACCGTGGTTCAAAATTACGAGGTCCGTTGCCAAAAGCCCTTGAGTAGTTGAACAGTCAATGTTAATATTTACTCACTCACTGGTACGTAACTGTTCCCAAGTTTTGAAAACACCCCCTCAGTCAACTGATTTAAATCCTATAGAGAAGCGATACTCAACCTGCAGGCCAGAAGTGGCCCACTGGACCTTTCTGAGTGGCCCGGTCATGGCCCATTGCGCTTATAATTACAATTACTTAAGAAAAATGTGTTAAATATTTAGTGAGAAATTCTATCAATCAAGCAATCACGTATATAAATTCTGCTATTGATGTGGTACTACTAGGAATTGCAGGATAACTTTTGTTCTTTTTGTAAATGTAACAGTTGTGAAGGTCTCCTTGGACCTCACTTTGAGAACGAGAATAAATAGGAGTCATGTAAGAACCAGTAGCCATTTTTATAAACAACTTTCTTTATTTGGTTATCTTATCCAAATAGAATCAAAGACTTTTTAACAAATATATCTAACTAGTATTATGAGGTTTTAAAGGTAATATCCTTTAAATTAACTTAATTAATGATCCAATTAATTAACAATTAAATAACGATCACGCAGAGATTACCACGATAAGAGATCCCAGAATTATATTCTATGTTCTTATTGAACATTTAATTTTAATTCCATTCGCAATAATAAGACTAATATTTACCACACTGCAATTCAGCTCAGCTCAGCTCAGCTCAGCTTTTATCTGAGATTAAATCTTCCAACAAGAAATCTTCAATTTAACTTCACTATAACTTTCTGCTTCAATCTCTATCTCCTACTGCTCTAACTTTACTATTCCGTTTGACTTAAATACTTTATCTAATCTGCATAACAAGGAATCCTGTCCGCTTTTTGGAGTTGATTGGAAATAGGTAGGGAATTAAATTTCCCTAAAAAGGACGACTCAGAAGGTTAGTGATAAAGTTCCGTATAGATTTGTCACACAGTTAAGGTTAAGAAATAACCTTGGAGAAGCAACCATTTTATGGGGAAATTAATTTTTAATTAATCTGATGCCCTTCAAGCGAAAAACATCTAAAGAATATTTTATTTCAAGACATTTGGAATTTTGACTGTTTCGTTGAAAAAAACATCGATTAACAACTTGTTTGATTTGTCGTGAAAATGCTATGTTTAAAAAAATAATTTTGCTCATTACTTTTCCACTAAGCATAAATCTTTCAATGCCTCTCCTTTTTTTTTTTTTTTTTTTGAGGATCTTTTTTCAGATGAGATGAATTGGCTTCCTTAAAGAAATCTTTCAAAAATATTTTGGGGTGGGGTTCTTGGGAAAATCAAAATTACCCCCATAACAGGGTAAAAAATGTATAAAACCTGTTTTTGTGAGTTAAGTTTAATATAGTTTTAAAATGAAATTCAAAGTTCTTGATATTTTAATCAATTTCTGCCTTCTAAATGTCCTTGATGTATACAGTCCAACCCCCTCCCCCCATTAATCCTCATGTTGCGGCCCACTTGAAATCGTTGTCATATGTATGTGGCCCAGCTGAAAAAAAGGTTGAGTACTGCTGCTAAAGAGCATATTTGGAGAGAGCTTGATTAAGACATAAAAACAAAATATGCAGTAATTGCAAAAGAATTTAGTATATCGATGCAGAATTTGCAAAAAGAAATGATGAATTAAATATGCCAAAATGTTTAAAAGCTTTGTGAACACTAAAGGATATCTAAGTGCTAAATTAATAAAAAATACAAATAATTAAAACTATTTCTATATTTTTAAGTGTACAAAGATTTTTATAACAGTTTTTTAGTATTTTATTTATTAATTTTTCTAAATAATAAGTCATAATTTGTTTTATAAATTGGTTCGGTTATTCCATTAAGAACAGGCTGCAGATATTACTTTAAAAGATTATAATGTTGATATATTAATTTTCATTAGTCGATATCATGTTTTATGGAGATTTGTAAGTGTATGATCACTTTTGAGAGTGACTAACTAAATGATGAAGTGTACCTTACTAGCAAAATGGTGAAATTTACAACAAGCAGTACACTATGTTGCTAAAGTGTGCCTTATCCATAGTTTCAAAAAGTACATTGCTTGATAATCTCTTTGATTCAGCAGAATTAAACCAATTTTTGAAACGAACAGGTTTTTCACTTTTCTTTTAGGTAATTTGATTATCACTTTCTGTTATAAAATCTTCTAAAATTTAATGGATACTTGCGTAATAGCGCAACATTATATGAAACGAAGCACATGGTTTCCAATTAAGCACGTATGACACATAGGAAATCGGGGTTGCCAACTAGGCTGGTTATTACCGTTTAATGTTTAAAATTGTAAATAAAACAGTGTTACAAGCTCTATCATTTCAGGTGCAGTATACTATTATTATTTTTGATAATTAGGTTCAAAATAAAGTTTGGCTCACCTTGTGTTGAGACTCTATCTAAATTTTATTTCATTCAGTCATTTCTCCTCTAAAATTATTAATTCTGTGGTTTTCTTAATATAAAAGATACGAGGTTACTACATTATTCTGACTCCATTTTATTGCATAACGTTAAATAAAGAGCACTTTTGGAGTTCCTCACACCTCGGGCATTCTTCTTCAAAGGGAAAGAGGTTGCTTGTCATTGGTAGATGTGCAATAACGTCATTATTCGGGGTTGCCTAGTTTGGCGTTATAGCATTTTTCTATGCCATAGTGGTTCATTGAAACATAAAAGTTTTGTCCCCATTTGGGAGATTGTTTTTCAAGCAGTTTTTTCTTCCGTGTCTTGAGTATAATAGTTAAATTCCCTTGCGTATGAAATTTTCACTGTAAAAAATACAATCTGTTCTTTTTTTTCATTCACGTAAATCAAAATATTTTTAATGGATTTAATTTTGTAGAAGAAATATATATTTGAGCTTAGTAAATGAGGAACTCGATTACAAATAAAAAAAATTGTTATATAAGTTTTTAATAATCCATTTACTGTGATTAAAATAAAAACTTTGAAAATGAATTACATGTTTCGAGTTTTTGATCCCTATGTAAGAAAAAAGAAGTCACTTATAAATAAAGAAAATTTATGTTTTTTTTTATAATATATATTTATTGGTAATATTAATGTACATTTTAAAGGTAAATGAATTCGTTCTTATATCAGAATGAATTTGTACAGGCAAGTGATATTTTAAATTATTAGCTTAATTTCATTTTTGTAATTAGTGGTTTGTTTTTTATGTATGTGTGAAAGACTCATTTATTCACATTTATAAAAAAATTCGTCTAATACTCTGTTTCCTTTTAAATTTTAGAATTAAATTTACTGCAAAAGTTTAAGCTATTACAAACTTAACTATACAAATAAACTCATGCTTACATTTTTATTTTCTATCTTTAGTAAAATACTATAAATAAAGTGATTCGTGGCTATTGTATAAGAAACACCTCACTGTTCTAACTTCCACATCACATCCATATTATTCGTTCAAGTTATCATTGACACATTTATTCACATAACTCTCAATTTTTGCAATTATTTTAGAGGTTTTCTCTTTGTAAAGAACAATTTCAATTCCAAAATTCTGCGAGCTGCATCTACCCCATGCTGGTCGTTGGAGGAAGAAATTCAGTCTCGAGCCAGTCAATTAAAGTAACTAAGTTTATTCAGAACTACCGAGTGAGAGTGAGCACGTGATTGCTTCACCCTTTTTATATACAGAACATAATGACGTCACACAGTCTCTTCACAGTTGCAAAAACGTGGCGCCATGCAGCCACTCATTCACACAAATCATTTTTATTCACAACATACTTCCCTCTTTGAGACTAGGGGAGAGTCTCAAACCTATAACAGGTATAATTCAAAAGATCAAGTCTCTTCGGTTCTTTAACCAATCTTCCAGAAGAAGTATATTTTTTTACAATTGCATCATTAGTATTCAAGACCTTTTCAGGTTTAGTACTTTTAACAGAAATTGATTCCTCTTTCAACTCCTCATCGCTATTAGCAATCGCTTGTACTTCCAAAGGGAAGATACGTTGCACAGGGCGTATTACTGTTCCATGTTGAGTTTTTAGCCGAACTGTTCGAATTTCCCTATCTCGACCAGGGATTAATTCTATAATCTTAGCTATAGACCAAGACAAACGTTTCTTATTGTCGTTTCCAATTAAGACCATTTCCCCAATTCGGGGTTCCCGCACCCGATTATCATTCTGTTTTTGTATTAGCTCACTTAGATATTCTTTCCTGTAACGTTGTCTTAAATCACTTAAAAGTTTAATTCTATATTTCATTCTTTTTCTTAAGTCTCTCGAATTCAATTCGTCAATATCGGTAGTATCGGAACAGCGATTCTCTATTAAAACATTGCTGGAGTAAGAGGGATCAATTCCTGTGAATTTTCAGATACATAAGTTAAAGATCTACTATTGATTAAAAATTCGCAATCACAAATCACTGTAGACAATTCTTCATAGGACAATATTGATTTTCCAAGAGAACGTCTCAATAGTTCCTTGATAATGCGAACCAACCTTTCCCACCAGCCTCCCCACCATGCGGCGGTGGGTGGTATAAATTTCCAAACTATTTTTTGAGTTGATGTTTCTCTTGATATTTTATGCCAATCCAATTTCGCAAGGTCATTGAAAGCACCTCGGAAATTAGTACCGTTATCACAGTAAATTATCCTGGGCTTCCCGCGCCTGGCAATGAAACGCCTAAGGGCTAGCAAAAAGGCATCAGAAGATAAAGCGTTTATTAATTCAAGATGTAGTGCGCGATAGACTGCGCAAGTAAACAATGTAATCTCCATACCTTTTCGCCAGTTTTTAAAAACAGAGGTCCAGCTAAGTCAATTCCTACAACTTCAAATATCGCGCAATCAGTCACACGGTCTGGTGGTAAAGGTGATGGTCCGCTTGACAATGATTTCACTTTAAAACGAGCACAAATAAAACATTCATTCAAAATACTCTTAATAGTTTTTCTAGCTCTGATAATCCAGAACCTTCCTCTAATTAATGATTGCATTATTTGGATTCCTGCATGACAGTTCTTTTTGTGTATAGATCTAATCAAAAGTTTTGTAAATTCACATTTATCAGGTAACAATATAGGATACAAAAAAGAATTTTCATCATTTCGTTCAGTTATTTTAGATTTTACTCTTAAAATATTATCATTATCAATAAAAGTAACAAATTTTAAAGATTCAACATCAGGTAAATAATATGTTTGACTTAAACGAATCAATTGTTTTTCAGAATTTTCAATTTCAGCAACAGAAAGTTCATGTTCCTTACATCTGTTATAGTCTTTGCGACAATTATTTACAAATCTTAAAATCCATGCAAATACTCTTATCATTTTATCATAATCAGACACATTACATATAAGCAAGGGGGGGTGCATCGTTTGCTAGATCAACATTCGCATTTTTAGTTTTCTTTCTCTCTACGTTAACTTCTTGAGGCTCGCAACTGATTTCACCATCTGGCCAATATTCCAAAATTTTTTTCAACCAGGAAGGTCCCCTACCACCATCTAGAATTAAGCATTTGTAGTGGAGAACAACCACGAGATAGTAAATCCGCGATATTCATGTTTCCTGGAACATACTTCCATGACTGAATTTGAGTTAGTTGTCTAATTTCCTTTACCCTATTAGCTACAAAAAAAAAACTGACCACAATTTCCATATTCTTTAATCCACCAAAGTGCTGTTGTGGAATCGGACCAAAGAGTAACTTTCAAGTCCGGCATATTAAGCGCTTTAAAAATAGAATTTACAAGTCGAGCACCTACACAACAAGCCATTATTTCTAAACGCGGTATACTCAAAAGTTTGAGAGGAGCTACTCTAGACTTCGCTCTAACGAGAATTACGCTAACTCGAGAATCAACTATTGATCGAGCAAAGACGCATCCCGCATATGACCCCTTGCTTGCATCAACAAATACATGCAATTCAGTAAAAATATCAATTTTCATACAACGTGGTACAGTTACATTTTTCAAAATTTGAATTTCATTAAACCATTTCATAAATTTGTTTACAATATTCTGAGGTAGTTCCTGATCCCATGCTATTTTCATCTTCCATATTTCCTGCAATAGTAATTTTGGGAGCAATGTAGACGGTGCCAACATTCCAATGGGATCGAAAACTTTTGCACCGTAGACAAAACTAATCGTTTCGTTATTTTCACTTCGCACGTTAATGAGTCGAAATTCGTGCAACATTTCAAAACATCATTATCCAAGTCCCAAATGATACCCAAAATAAAAGTTTCGCCTGAGTGTTTATCAACACTTTTACTCGCCACATTGCTCTCAAAAATACGTAAATTAAAACATCCTTCCGACATAATTAATTTAGTCTTCTCAATAAATATCTCTATTTCATCAGCGCTGAAAACACCAGTTACACAATTATCAACATAAAAGGAATATTTTAACTTTTGTGCAACTTCCTTACATTCGGAATTACAGTTTCCCAAAAGATGCATAATAGATGCATTCAATAAGTAAGGGCTTGAAGACACCCCAAACACAACTCGACAATGCCTGTATACTAATTGTTTTTCATTGCATGGGAAAAAAATGTGAGTTAATCTCTATCTTTTGGTGCAACAGATAGCATCAAAAACGCCTTTTCAATATCGGCTACAATTCCGACTGGATAAATTCTAAAACGATCTAAAATGTCAGGTATCAGTTCATCGAGGTTTACGCCTTTATATAAACAGTCGTCCATAGATGGTTTCCCTTTTTCACGGGCCGAAGCATCGAATACGGGTCGTATTTTTGTAGTCGCACTATATAATGGCATTCATTGTTCAATTCTACTTCCGGCACACGTTCAATGATATTTAAATCTTCCCATTGCCTAAACACACTTTTATAATCATCAAAAAATTTACCGTTTCATAATTTATTCATCATCCGTAGATGTCTTTTCCATGTTAGTTCTTTGTTACTGGGCAAATTTTCAGAGTTACATTTCCATGGGAGTTTAACTTCATATCTTCCATCGGGAAAAATTTTCATTTTATTCTTAAAAAATTGGTTAATTCAAAATTTTCTTTCGAATTCTCATTAAGTTAGGGATCCGTTATCCCTAAAACAATAAGTTCCCATAATTCTTTAACGATAACATTCCGAACATGCAAAGACGATGTCGTTAACATAACGTTTTTCTCGTTCGAACATACTTTTCCAATTACCGTCCATCCTAGTTTAGTTTCAATAGCTGTTAAACTCGAATCAAATTCAATTAAATTCCCTGTCAATAATTTTCCTATATTATCAGCCCCAATCAAAAGCCCAATTTCCGTTTCTTTACAATTTAAATCCGATAAAATAATTTCTTTATTTTTTAACTCATTTAAAATACGCTTATCTTCAATCTTAGAAATAAATCCACATATTTTCTTTTCGGATAGCACTTCAAAACTACATGCATAAGAGCGTTTCAAATCACTGACTTCAATAGAAAACACGCTGTGATGTTTCGGTTTAGTTTCTTTGCCCTGAATAGAGAATGAATTATGCACTGCTGGACAATTGCTAAGGACGGATAACACTATCATCCATAGCAACCACAAAATGAAAGGAAGCAAAATGTGGAAAATTAGAATAAGTGCGGGATATTAGTAAGAAGAAGTATGAGTATGCACATTTTTTTTCCACGTCTGTTCATCACGTGATAGCGTTCATAAGAGCTTTAAAGGTTTTGACGCGTGTGGACAGTTGTTGTTTCAAGTCAAAGTTTTACAGGAAAGATTTAATAGACGAGCTTAAAATTTTTCGCATGTCTTCCCGACATCACATAGATGATTTTATGCGTGGCCGAATTATTGGAAAGATCGAAGAAGGGCGAAAAATAACAGATGTTGCCAGGAGTTCGACATCGCTCACAGCGTTGTTTCACGGCTGTGGAAGTCATTTAAAACTATTGGAATGTGTAGTAGACGGCACGGGGGAGGTCGTGTTAGAAGTACGACGCCTGAAGAAGACAAATATATCGTTCTATCAGCAAAAAAGAACAGGCGCACCACAGCTCAGCAGGTGGAAAATCTGTTTCTTGCTACCTCAGGAAAGCAGATCTCCCGAAAAACTGTTGCCAGACGTTTTAGGGGGAGGAGGACTATACGCACGCAGACCTGTTGTGTGTGTCCCATTGACTAGACAGCACCGTACTGCCCGTTTGCAATGGTGTCGTGAGCATCACAATTGGACTGAACAGGACTGGGCATGCGTACTATTCACAGATGAGAGTAGGTTCACTCTGTCATCGGATTGTAGACACCAACTGATCTGGCGCGAGAGTGGTACTGCTTATCGTCCAGAAAATATCCAGGAAAAGGATCGATATCCGACATGCAGTATCATGGTATGGGCCGGCATCATGATCAATGGCCACACGTGCCTACATGTGGTTGCGAATGGGACTATGACGGGCCAACGATACATGAAGTTCTACTTCCTCATGTTCGTCTTTTCCGTGGTGCTGTCGGTGATAAATTTGTTTTTATGGACGACAACGCAACATGTCATCGAACACTCGCTGATCAGGATTGTCTAGACAACGAGGGTATTCAACGTCTCGTATGGCTAGCGCGTTCTCCAGATCTAAACCCCATTGAAAATGTGTGGGATGCTTTGGGGAGGCAAGTTGCTGGTCGAAACTATCCTCCTACAAACAAGAACACCCTCATCCGTGCACTCACAGAGGAATGGGATAAATTGCCTCAACAGCTGCTGGATAATGTTGTGCAAAGTATGGTACGACGTGTGGAATGTTGCATCACACTCCACGGTCGACATATCCCGTACTGATACCTTTCTTTAAGGTGCCTGCTTACTTTTAGATGCATTGTTCCATTTCTCCGTACGCAGATCAAATGAACATTTTTTTTTCTTTCAGATGTTTCACGGCTTTTGTACTTTCCAGAACAATAAATATTCTTTATTCTAATGTCTGAACAGTGTGGCAACTATATTTTATCCTACTAGGCCTCATGTCTCGCTTAACGTTATGCTACATAGAAATTTGTGATCCGTCCTTAGCAATTGTCCAGCAGTGTAGTTTCCTCTCTAAGTGGAGTGGCCTTCAAAATACTAGTAACACTTTCACTAATGTAGCTATTTTCACAAGCGGTATCAATCAGAATTCTAACTTTCCTTTCCTGATCTTTAATGCGAATGAAAACTCAGAGAGTTTGAAAGTAAATACTTTGGTTTCTATTGCAGTTACTTGATAGAGAGTTCTCAGTTTTTATGGAACACAATTTTTGATCGCAATTCTTATTTAATTTTGGACACATAATTTCAAAATGAGAATAATTACATTTAGAACAATTAATATTATTTTTAATATCACAATTTTTACTCAAATGTCCAGATCTAATTAAACAAATAAAACAAGCACCTTTTC
This sequence comes from Trichonephila clavipes, assembly GCA_019973935.1. Classification (NCBI taxonomy): domain Eukaryota; kingdom Metazoa; phylum Arthropoda; class Arachnida; order Araneae; family Nephilidae; genus Trichonephila; species Trichonephila clavipes. The sequence goes on from BMAU01017426.1 coordinate 108,741, forward strand.
TTAATAGCAATTGTCTCTTAGCATTTAAAGACATTTTTCTAGCATTAAAGCAATTTTCACTGGGATGATATTTCTCACAAAATATACAGTTATTGATTTTCTTACGTGAGGACTTTTCGGAACTCGCCAGAGCTGATGCAGTCATTAATTCAGTCGGCTTAACCCTTTCAGTTGGAGAATCTCTTTTTCTGATAGGAGTTCCAAAACCGGATTTTGCCAGCTGCACCATCTCTTCCCCTTGGACTTCCAGGCGAAGGAAAGTCATTAAGTGTTCTAGAGTTCGCGATCCTTTAGCATCTGTTTCAGCATTCCGTTTTCTTTCCCAGGCCATCAGATTTCCTCGGGTAAGCAGGACTCTACCAATGGTGTAAGGAATTCTCCATATTTTTCTTCTGTTCGTCCAAGGCTCTCCACAACGACCGTAATTTCCCTTCAAGTTCATCGTCCAAGGTGGACAAATCAGTTTTCGTTCTTCCAGAAACAGCGTTCTTCATTACTAAATTTAAAAGTTCACGTACGTAAATTTGTACTAACAAGTCTTCACGACAGAATCTCTCTTTTAATTGATCAATGACTTTAGGATAACTTTCTGCCGTTGCAGGGAAACTCAACACTAATCGTTATGCTTTCGATTTCGGTTCCACGGATTGCAATAAATATTGCATTTTGTCTTCTTCCGCAATGCTTTTATCATTGTGAATTTTCTGAAACTGACCCCAGAAGGCCAAAAAGTCTTTAGCTTCACCGCTGAACTTCTTCAGTTCGATTTTCGGTAATTTAAAGCTTCTCTCTTCAGTTTCGGTAGGAACAACGGTTTCTCGTATTTTCAAATCTACTCGGGTACACATTTCGATGTAGCGGTCACGGTAGTTTCCTGCGTCTTCCATATCATCTAAATATTCCTGCACGGTATCTTCTGTATCCAAGAGTTGTTCAGAAATTTGACTCTGACAAGTGTCGAGTCTCTGAAATTTATCCATAAATTGAGTTTTCAGAATCGAAAGTTGATTCATATCGATGTTTTCTTTTATGAGTTCGGTTTCAATCTTTTTCAGACTGAGAGAAAATGCTGTTCTCAGCCCTTTTCTTTCCGCTTTCAAAGCATTCACTTCCATTTTATAGTTCAAAAAGTTAAGTTCAATAGTTCAAAGTTCAATAATTTAAATTCTCTCTCTCGGTTTCAGTTTCGCTTCCAACCAACAACCAGTCCCGCCGAGCATACCAAAAACTTATGTAAAGAACAATTTCAATTCTAAAATTCTGCGAGCTGCATCTACCCGATGCTGGGCATTGGAGGAAGAAATTCAGTCTCGAGCCAGTCAATTAAAGTAACTAAGTTTATTCAGAACTACCAAGTGAGAGTGAGCACGTGATTGCTTCACCCTTTTTATATACAGAACATAATGACGTCACACAGCCTCTTCACAGTTACAAAAACGTGGCGCCATGCAGCCACTCATTCACATAAATCATTTTTATTCACAACACTCTTCTAACATGCCCACTCATATAAATCTTCATTCACGGTTTAAATCAAAAGTCCTGAAATAGAGTACCACTTGAATCCCTTCATCAGTGGTTTGTTATAGAGAATAATTTTTTTTTATAACAGGCAAGTTTAATGAAGATATAGTCATTAATGGAATTTGGATTTATCTTAAGAAATATTTTCTGATCGGTGTTGCGTCACTCGAAGCACATAAATTTTCTCCTTTCCTAAAGTATGTTTCCTCCTGTAAAGCTACTGTTCGAAAATTAATACGAAAATATGACATGAAATTATACGTTTTCGAGCAAAAAGAAAAATTAGCCATTAAATTATAATTTCCAAAAACTTATTTAGATTTTGAATACTATCTTACGAGAATTTTCACACACTAATTATTCACTTTATTATAGCTACAATTCGAGATAATCAAGAAAGTATAATACGTAGCAGAAAACATTTAGAAAAATTTCTTTTTCCAACATTTCCATTCTTAGAATATATATATATACATATATAGTAGTCCCTAGTTTATTTTAAAATATCCAGAAATGGGCTTAATTTTTGAAAAATATATATCTTTATATTCACGTGTGTTCTGGTATCGTTTTAAAATGTATTTGTACTTTCTTTCCCTTTTATTTCGTTATTTATGAGCATATTGGCGTTGTATATAAGTATAAAGTACGCACCCTATAAATTTTCGAAACAACGCTAATATTATACGAAAATGTAAGAATTTTTTTAAAAAAATTATTATTTGTCAGTTAACCCAACAAACTAAACATATACGTCTGAAATAAAATAACCGTAACAGTTATAGAAACAATTAATTACCGTAAAAGCCGGCGTATAACACACAATTTGAACACAGAAAATAAGATCGAAATTCATGAGTGCGCATTATACTCTGGAGAAAAAAATGTTACCTTTAAAAATAAGAAAAAGCTCCTGACTTCTACATATATCGAAATATTGTTCAGTTAAAAGGAATCAAATTCCTTATCAAATGTAGATCTGGAAGAGTACACTATTTTTCTTTTCTAAGTCTTGGAATAATACCTTGAATAAGTGATTTCTAAACATATATTGAGCCATGACTTCGAACCGTAATTTTTTTTGTTCCAGTTCAACTAAAAAAAAATATATCGTTTCTGTTCCGGTTTCCGTTCTGCCAAAAATAATGGTTTTCGGTTCAGATCCGAATGAATAATTTTACTTTACGTATATTCTTATTTGTACTACAAATATAATTCTATCGTAAACAAAAATTAAATTCTATCAAAATTTGGAAGGCTTTTTATTTTTCTTAAAAAGTTATCAGCAAGTTCATTCAACTGAATTAAATTTGATTTCTACAAGTAGTTACATCAAGAGCTGAAACAGAAAATACTAGTGAACACAGTGGTGTACCTACCAATGGACTAAGCAGTGCTGTGCACCAGAGCCCTCAACCTCAAACGGGGCCGTCGCACCCTGACCACCAAGCAAGTCGAACTTGCGATAATTTCTCCCACATTTTATATATAAATATAAAAGGTTACAACATAACTGTAATCAGGCCAACTCAGTTAAAAATAATTTTGAACTTGTTGAGAATTCCCTAAAATTCTTTCCTTTTTATAGTGTTGCGAACTTGAATTATTGAAAAGAGTTTATATTATTTCTTAATTTTTTCATTTTTCTAACTGTTACTTGAAAATAAAATCCCAAGTGTGAAAAATCTTACCATACATCTTAAAAACCTACACAGGAAGCTATTCCTTCTTGGTCATTTTATTTTTAATAACAATATGATTCATAATAAGCTATTTTCCTGCTTCAGTATTTCGCAATCTATTCGTGTCCCACACCCCTCCTCTGTTTTTTCTCAGAAGTGTTTTTTTTTAAACTCTTATAATAATATTTTATTATTTTCTTGTTGATGCATATTTTTTGTATCATGTCCTGCTCGTCACTTGTCGAATGAAACTTCGGTATTCACTGGTTACACTGATCAGATCAATAAATTAGAAGCGAGGGCCTGGCTTAGACAAAACAAAAAGGGAAAGTTTTGCTTCACATACAAAAGATAGATATATGCTGTCGTGGGCCTTTTTTGCAGCTCACGCCACAATAGCAGATGGCAGAATTTTTTCCTACTTACTTGACAATTATGGTTAGATTTTGGTCCCTGTAAACTCGTGGGTTCTTTTCTGATCGTGTTCGAATTGTGACAAGAAAATAATTGCAGACAGGATTTGGTCCCACTGTTTATTCCATACCTTCTATGGGACATTTCTTAAAATCAAGAATATATTACGATGTTACAGGATTACGATACATCGTTCAGCCGTGTCTACTTTTTACCAGCCCGGCTTTTTTCGTCACCGCCCCTTCTTCTCTCCCGTTCCGACCTTTTTCTCCCCCGTCGTTGCCAGATCCTTTTTCCTATATCGTCTCTCGTTCGACCTGTTGCCAGGTGCAGGCAGCTGTTCCTTACACGCCCCACCTAAGAGTAAAATTTGCCCCTTGTGGCTGATTTTACCATATCAGACACCAGGAACAGAAAATTCACAAACCGTGACACAGAAAATCCACAAACAGAACACACAATAATTGCAACAATCAAAAGTCTTGATGATTGTTCTAGTGAAAGTTCCTTAATACAAACACATGAAATAATATGAATAGTTCACCCAATTGAAATAAGTGACTATGTTCCCAGAAAGATCTAAACTGTAATGGGATTGCAAACAGATACATGGAAAACACATTATACAAAAAAACAACACTAAATATATACATTACAGTTTTTATCTTAATCTAGACAATGTTTATTTCATTAACTCATGAATGAATGCTCAATGAGTTCACTAAATCCATATTAAGTCCACAGTAAAAACTTTCCTACGGCTCTAATTTGCCTTTGGCCGGTATGATTTCCGACCCAACCCATCTCACCCATTCTAATACAAAGTTAATTTGTTTTTTACACGATTTTTCCAAATTTGCATCAGAATGTCTATGTCGACTATTCGAGATACAACAAACTGCTCTAATATTCTTAAAACCTGAGCCGTTAAATTACATCCATAAGAAGTGTATTCAATCTTAAACCTCACTTTTTTTAGTCATGTAAATATCAAACGGCATAACGCACGCGGCATACCCCTTCGCGAGAGAACGACAGAAATACCACTTCCACAAATCCAGTACCGTGACCCACGATGCTGCGCTATTCTTTTCTACAAAACCTTCCCTTTTCAACAAAAGATAAATCTTGGTTCTCGAAAATATGTTTAACCAAGCTTCACAGGTTACCTTCGCACTGAGACTAGTCAACGGCACAGCCTCGCCCCACCTAGTGTGCTGATCAACCAGACGTAAAATATATTTATGTCCCTTTAAGCTTGGCGGATCAATTGGACCTATCAGATCCATATTCCCCACCTCAAATGGCAATTCAGGCCTTGCCACAGGTGTACTGGATGATCGGTCTTTAATCCTAACCGATCGAGTGAGCTGACATTCTTTACATGACTCACAAAATTTCTTCACATCGGCCCTCAGACCCTCCCAAAAGAAAGAATACTTGATTCGTTCAAGCGTCTTCTTGGGACCCATGTGACTACTGAACACGGAAGTATGCGCTAGTCTCAACACCTCCGTTCTTCTGCACTTGAATTACCAGTTGCCCAATACTCTCCCCGAGTATTTTATCTCTATGAAATAGATATCCATCTACTTCATAGTAGTTTCCTTTGCCTTCCTTAGACTGCTTCCAAAACCAATGCTAACTCGGCACAACACTCCTGTTCGAACGAAAACTATCAGCCACCATGATTCCTTTATCCATCTCAGCGGTCACCTCCTCATCCTTAGTACCCAATGTTCCCACTTCATTCCGACATGAAGTGACATGACATCTCAATGTGCTCCTGTGCTTTCTCTGGCAGAATACCCGATGAAACCTCGGTTTCATCTACATTTCCTGAGTCAACCCTCAGGTCCTGAGAGCTTTGAGCCAGTGAATTCTCTTCACTCTGGGCTCCTCCCAACATATCCAAAACCTCTGGTGGAAGCAACACGTCTTCTACCAAAACTTCTGCCAAAGCACATAACACTTGCTGGTGCACCACATTAACCTGGCCACCGGTAGCAAGACCAATTGGAACATATACTAAAGGACATTTAACCGCTGGACCGAAAATACCTTTCAAATAAATCGTGGAAGCTCCTTCAACCGATATTCCAGGAACTAAGTCTTTCTTGATAACAGTAATTTCCGTACCAGAATCCAATAAAGCATGGACTAATTTCCCATCTACACTAATAGATAATTTCACTAATTTACTTAATTTGTCTTCAATGGCCCCCCTAGGAATGACTTTACCTAGCAAATCAACTCTAGCAGTGACCGTTCCATCTACCAATTCCGTCCCTTCCGTTGACACCTTATTCACATTAAGTCTTTTATTATCTACCTCTTTGTTTTTCGGACAATCCCGCTTAAAATGTTTATCTGATCCGCAGGTGAAACAAGCGAATTTTTTAATTTCAGTTACTTGACCTTTATCCAAGTTTTTCCTAGAAGAAAAACTACCTGACTTTTTCTCCCCAAATGGCTGTTTACCCCAACTACCATTAAAACTTCTCTTTTCACTATCATTCCATTTAGTCAGGTTCATCGTAGGATTTCCCTTTGGAAGCATAAAAATATATCACATTGTTTGCCCAAGTCCCTGGGTTTGTACCATTCTTCCCCTTGAGCACACCAATATGGGTGGCCGTCTCAGAATCCAACATTTCAAACATTTTATCTGCTACGATCAGTTGATTAACTGACTCAAAATCATTCGCTTCTCTTAACTTACAGTAATATAACCACATCGATGTTAAACGGGACGCGAACTGGGAGAAAGTTTCGTCAGAGTTACGTTTGGCCTTACTAAAATTTTCTAAACATATTTTTGGTGAGGGTTCATACTCCTTGAGCACAACCTGTTTTAAAGATTCGTAATCTTTTAATTCTTCTTCGCCTAGGTTAACTAATAAGTTTGACACTTTGTCTCCTAACATGCATAACAAAACCTTCGGTTTTAACTCGTCGCTAACCATTTCACTAGCGAAAGCCTTTTTCAAGACTAGAAAAGAAATATTCCCACCCGTCTGATTTATTGGGTACCTTTACAGTTAAGAGCCTAACCATTTTAACTATTTCATCTAAAGATTTTACACGTGAGGTTTGACCATTATTTTGATTAGCACTCTGATTAGCGATCCTAGATAATTCCATTTCCAAGCGTAATTTTTCAATTGATAATTGTTCTTGTTGTTCTAGTTTTTGCCGCTGTTCTGTCTCTAACCTTTCGGCTGTAATAACTTCCAATAACTCTTTTGCCTCTTCCTCCTTGTAATATTTACTAGAGATTATTAAATTCCTTAAAACAATTTTAGACATAGACGGATCAGGTGACTCATCTAAGTCCCGCGCTAATTGAATTAAGTCAATTTTCTTACTTCTAATGAGAAATGCCATTTTAAATCAAGCTAAACCTAATGCCAAATTACCTTCTGACAAATTTAACTACAAACACTTAAATGACCTAGTACTATATATTTAACAAGCAAGAAAAATTCTACTCGTTTTTTCTAAGAGTACTCAAATTCCAGAAACACAATACGAAATATGTTTACAAGAAAACTTATATGAGACACAGTTATTTGTTACTAATCAAAACCGTTTTCAAAATTAAAAAAACACAATTAACAACATACTTTAGCTACATTACCATAGAATTATTTCTCAAATCATAAATCTACTCTTAGTTTCTTTTTTTTTTAATTAAAAGAATCTTATGCAGGAAACAAAAAACCAATATACATATACATCCTAAATTACGAGCAAAGGAAATAACCTCAGATTGCATTAAACTATCAACTAACTGACAAATTGCAACACTTTTACTTAAAATGAAAAACTATCATATAATATTCAAAAAAAAACATGCCATATTCTGAGTCATAAATAACGTACAAAATCTCTTATTTACAACATTTTAACAGGAAGTCTACTTGAAATACATATACATTTTTTTTAATGGATATTTTTTTCACCCACTCAAACATACATTTTTCGCAACCATTATTTCAAGATAAATTAATCTAATTCTTTTTTTTTAAATTCTGCAAACTGAATTGTTATGCAAAACACTTTCCATACCCAGATTTTAATTTTTGAGACAACTTCCAAACAGTAAAGAATGATGATAAAAAAAGAAATTATAGTTTAACACTAGAACTATAAATACCATATTTTACAACACTTAAAATGATACCCTATCATTTCCAGGTAAAATAAGTACACAATTTTCTTATTTCATCTACACAATAATCCAACAACATAGAATATTGCAATAAACCAATGAAATTTTCTTTTTTCAGATATATCTGCTTTTTCTATTTTATTTTTAAAAAAACAAATTAAATATGACTGCATCCCATTACTTTTTTAAATATTCACACAATATTTTAACTTAGGGGAACAATAGCCACCTACCTCGACATGATCGCTGTTTCTGTACTTGAACACTTTTCAGATCACGACTCCATTCATCAGAAACTGAAGAAAAATACGGCATCTGTTTATTCCATAGCCCAACTCGGCAGGTGATAGCAAATTTCTGTATGAAGATCATGATTTTTCACTTGAAACTGCTGCAAGAGAATTCCCGGGATGCACGTGGTCATCAACTTGAAGATACACTGCAGGATTCCATTTCCTTCTTAAAAATTTTCTTTCAAACTGAATGTCCACTAGACCTTGTTCAAAACTTTGTAGTACGAACACCGATCAATTTGAAATATTTTGTTCCTTTAACTTTTGCTCCATTGCATCCCACTTCTGACACCAGTGTAAACTCGAGGGTTCTTTTCTGATCGTGTTCGAATTGTGACAAGAAAATAATTGCAGACAGGATTTGGTCCCACTGTTTATTCCATACCTTCTATGGGACATTTCTTAAAATCAAGAATATATTACGATGTTACAGGATTACGATACATCGTTCAGCCGTGTCTACTTTTTACCAGCCCGGCTTTTTTCGTCACCGCCCCTTCTTCTCTCCCGTTCCGACCTTTTTCTCCCCCGTCGTTGCCAGATCCTTTTTCCTATATCGTCTCTCGTTCGACCTGTTGCCAGGTGCAGGCAGCTGTTCCTTACAGTCCCTTCACAAAATATCTTTATAAATTATAGCCTATGTATTACTCTGATGTATAAGCTATATTATTGTAAAGTTTCATTAAAATCCATTCAGTTGCTTTTGCGTGAAAGAGTAACAAACACATATACAAACTTTCGCGTTTGTAATATTAGTAAGAATATTTGTTCTAAATATATTAATTACCAATTACCAGTTAGTCGTTATTTTAATAAAAAATCATTTAAATAAATAAAATAATTATTAATTACCATGTTTTTATCAACTCGCTTTCTTGTCTATCCGGGTGGTTGATTTGAAACTATTTTCCTGACGAGCTGCAGACTTGAAATTTGGACCACATCTCAGTAGTGGATGACAATGAATGAAAATGCAGAAAAAGAAGTTCTAGTCGTGAACCCGAGCCCACAAAGAGGCTTGTAGGTCTGTCCGGGTGGAATTTTGTAATTGATTTTAAGGATAGTTGGAAACCTCTTTATCTCTCTATACTGACAATGTTAAATTGGCTCTTTTCGATGTACCTTTTCTCAAAATCTGTTTTATGTACATGCTTGAAATTTTTCATACTATTAAAGTACACCTCTCTCATTATACTAAAATGAGCTTTTAGCTAATTTTGAATTTTTTAATAAATAAATTATGAAATATTTTATCAAACATTGCGAAATTTGACCCATTTTTTACTTAAAAAATTTGTAAAAATTAAATTTTGAGTTTTTTTACAAAAAGCTCATTTTAGTATATATTAGACATCATTATAAATAATTCATAAAAAATTTACATACCTGTGAACAGTAGTTTCTCAGAAAAGGTACATCGCACATTAAAATTTACATTTTGAGATAAATTGATTTTAATGTATACAGTGAGACTTCTAATTGGCTAGGAAATAAAAAAAATAAAAGGCTCAATTTAAAATAAAAGATACATGTTTTGGTTTATATCAGTCGTTACACTTTTAAGCAAAAACAAAGTAATTTGTTTACAATTTCGCGCCATTAAAATGGGCGTGGCCCAAATTCAACGATTTTTTTAAAAATACGTTTTTAGAGCTTCTAAATACCCTAGAGGTTAAAGTAAGGTATTTTTAAAAAGGTTAAAATCTATACAATTTGAAAATGTAAAAATCTCAAATTGTCAAAAAAATAAGATTTTAGCTTTCCAACACCCCTTAAACTAATTTTCCGATCAGCTAGAAATCTGTACCACATAGCTCAAAAGTGGATGACAAAGCATGAAAATGTGAAAAAAGAAGAACAAAAAAAGGGAGGGGGAGAGAAAGATGAAGAAAACGAAAAAGACGAAAACAAAAATTATGCTTTTTAGTCTTGTAGTCCGTTATAAAAACATGGTACATTAAAAAAAAATTCGATAATATACTTGTTTGACGTTGCAGCACTGGACATGTAAAAAATTGCATACAATGACAAAAGTAAGCACTTGTCAGCTAGAGAGATTATGTGATAAAAATCTTCTGATTGAATCTCTTTTTAAAGGTTTTGACATAGATTCAGTAGCGTAACTTACAACCTCGCATTGTGGGGTGCAGAAAGCGTTAATGACGCCAAGTACGTATTAAAGTTTGGGGTCCAATAGCTGACTTTGTAGGAAACCCTAACATTCTCTAGGCAGTGGGATACGCCACTGTCTAGATTCCTTTCTTTTCAATCAACTACTTGCCTTACCATCCCTTTACTTAAATTAATACATCGATAGAATTAAACATTGTTAAATTACAGCTTTAATTTCTTCAAACGTGTTCTTGCACTAGAAATTTTCTATAAGATTTAATGTTTTCAGCAAATAAAAATTATTATATCGAAACTGTTATTTTTTACAATATCTGCTACTTGTTCTTATTGGAATAACATAATCAATTTTTAAAACCTAGCATAACTGTTTTTTAAAAAAATTAATAATCAAAAGACTGTTGAAAAGTTAGGCCACCAAAGTTTTCGTATACTTAAAAAAATCTTTCTCTCTCCCTCTCAATATGGTTTCAAACATTGTTGGTAAAATATCTTTTAGTGTCCACAACAACTTTTATTGACTTCTTAGTACAGATTCCATAATAATAATAATAATTATTATTATTATTTTAATTTCTGCATCTCGATATTTATATTCTTCTATGCTTAATGTTTTTAGTTTACAATTTGTTTTATGTGAATCATGTCTTCTTACTCTATCTTCAACTTCCGAAATGAGACATTACGTAACCTGTCTTATTGTTTTTCAGTGTTAAAAGAATCGTGGTTCATTTGTCTGTTATTTATTGTAAAATTTGATTTTTCTTTTCTGAATCATCAATCATGAATCCTTTTTCTGAATCATCATGATTAAGTCAATATAAAAAAAAACGTGTGTATTTTCAGATTTTTTTTCTCTCTTTTTTATAGATTAAGAGATAAGTTAAATTACATTTTTTATAAGTATATTCTTATTAGAAGTGTTATTGCTCATTGATTCATAAATTGTTACTCGCTCTAAAATATATCTAATAATTTCTTGCCGTATGTATGTAGTGCAGTTATAATGAGTGATACCCTACAGAATTGTTGAAAACTTTATTAACTTCATATTTTGTTTTACTGTCATGCATTTTACCCAAATAGTCATCATGAGCAAAGTGAAATTATGAATGACTACTAATATGCGAGTGATTATTTATTTACTCTTTTTTTTATCTATCCTAATATTGGAGCATTATAAAAAAAATAATGTATGTTCCCTCAGAAAATAATCATACAATCAGGAAAAAAAAATATTTTCTTTTTACCTATTTTAAACAATTAAATCTTATGATTTCAAATTTGTCTTTTCTTTTATGAATTAATCTTTTTTAATAGTAACTGTTCCAAGTTCCGTTATTTTGTTTTGTGATGCATACATAAATATTAAGCTTGTCATATCGAACTCAGTTACTAAGCACTTATTTTTGTAAAATGAAATTCTTTAAAAAAAAATGTAAAAATTATAAACGCATAGCAAATATGTATATTCAACTATAAAATGAAATACATTTTAAACAAGCACTCGATAATTCAACGGAAATTGTATAGAAATAGGTTGCATAGTAAATACACTTCGCTATAGGGAGGTTATTTTATGAAGAAGATCGTGAAATGTGCTCTTGGTTCCAGGAAAACGCTATGTAGAAAAATTCGCAATATAGAGGTTCGTCATATGGAGGTTCGACTGTATTTATATTTTTTTTTGATAAACAGTAGAAACTTTTCCCCGTTCTCATTATTTAGAACCATAAATATCTCCTTCCCTTACACATTTTCGTGAAAAAAATTGCAAAAAGTCATCACATTTTTTAATTTTATTATTAAATACAATGAAACGAAGCAAAACCAAATATGTAGGTTTTAAGTTGAGTTTTAATTTTTTACAGGCGTAAATGCAATTAGTTTTAATATTAGTTTACTATCCCGAGTTATCTCTGGCAAATGGAAAAAAAGTTAAATATTGGTCTTAATATCATTGATCTTGAAACAAGAGACAATACAAAGTGATACCTGACATTCTGTAAACTGGTATCTGGTCTCGTTTCTTACTGGCTTATTTCTGGAATCTCTATTACGGGAGCACAGTCACGGGAACACTGTCTTGTTGGATTTGATTTTTTTTTCAGATGCATGAATAAGATCGGGAAAATGCATTGAGGTTAACCTGAGTGGTGAAGGACTAATGCTGGGTGTTCCTGATGTGGCAGAAAACTCGTCATGATGATTTTCTGACATTAGTTTTTCAGTCAGTTTCATTCTAAATTGTTTAGGTGATCATGAACCTCCTGATTTACAGTATAAAATGAAGGAATTTCACAAGGCCAAATCCAATAAATGAAAGAAAATCTTAGTATTTACCTCTCTTTTTCTGGGTGTAGAATAAGGAGCTAAATGCTGGTCAACTTTATCTACACCACCCATTTGGTCATTGTAGTCAACTACACATTTAAGCCTGGACTTTGTCTCTCCCCGTTCATTTGTTACATACTGCATTTCGATTGTATGTATTGTGGAAATTAGACTAACATCCTTCTTATTTTTCCATGTCATTTACTTTCCCTCTATAATACACAATAATTTCTCTTTTTTAAAAGAATTTCTTTGTCTTTTGATCTCGAGATAAATCTTTTCTATTCAATCGAAATGTTCCACTCACATCAATCTTCCTTTTAACCAACGTATCAGCCAAACCGAGCGGGATGAAAATTGTCCAAACTGCCAACCAAAGCTGAACGTTTCCTTTCATTTCCTTCAGGCCGAGTAAAACCGTGATAAAACAAATCGTACTGACAAATTCTGCTTCACCCGAGTTTTCTCGGGATAATAATTAGCTGTACTATATACGAACCCAAGGTAACTCGGGATAATCAGGCAAGTGGTTAAAGTTCACTACATATTCACTATAATTTTTAAAGTAAATAAATATTTTACTAAGATATGCAATAAACAAATCGTGCTTCATAATGTCAGCTTTGCTCCTATTCCTAAATTCTCTAAATCCCAAAATTCACTAAGCTGTTTCGAAATATTGGATTAATTAACAATAACACTCATTGTTAAAAGTTCCTCCCGATCTGACCCAAATAATGTCTCTACTGCTACAAGATTTTTGTTTAGACGTGTAATTCTACCTGTAACTACTTGATAATAATAGTCCGCGCCAATAAGAATTGATATTTCTTAATCGTTTAATTCATAAGAATCAGCTAACTGTACATTTTTAAAGTATCTAAATTTTTTTTTATCAGGGGTTGGTAAATGTGTAATCGAAATATGTTCTGTCTCGACCACTTCTATTACAATGCACAAATTTGGATCTTCCTTGTTTCTCAATTTTATTTTAACTATGTTTAAGGTTATTATTTCAGTTTCCTTAGCACCAAATGTGCAAATGGGAAGGTTTACTTTTCTAAGAATTGGAAAGTTAAATTTCTCAGTAGTACTCTTTAAAACGAAACTGCTTTGTGAACCATTATCTAAGAATAATCTAACAACTTCTTATTCATTTTTGTCATCTATTAATTCAGCACATGTTTGTAATAATACACTATTTACTTCTGTTTTAAATACAGCTGAAACTATATTATTTGTGTCACTTTTTGGAGAGAAATTGTCACCATACCGATTTCGAAAACATATTGTGAAATTGTGGAAGCCATTACAAGTAAGACACACACATACAACTCTCTTTTCGCACTTTCCATTGCTCTGTGACTGGGCATGAAGTTCTAATAACATCCCTTTTTTCTTAAAAATTCTCTCTTTTCGTTAGCGCGTAAAAAATGGCAGGCCTCGAGTTCATGACCTTTGTTTTTTTTTTTTTGTTTGTTACTATTTATTCATTAATTAAACTTAATTATTCCTATAAAATAGTATTGCAAAAAGAAATTAGGCCATCCCAGGAGGGATTCGAACCCACGACCTTAGGATTGAGAGTCCAACGAGCTATTCATTGCTCAACAGGGACAAAACGAACGATTTTCCTTTCTATATATGCTGTTGGACTATTATTTTTGTTACTTTTTATTCATTTTTTAAATTTAATTAATGAATTAATATTTGAAAAAACCAAACAATGGTATTAACATCAAGTGTCATCTACTGCTAGTTTAAAAAGATGCATTTGAACTTGAATGGATGAATATAAAGTATATTATTAACGATTGAAAAAGAGTGAACTAGTAGTAGGAATTAAATAAGAAATAAACATAAAATATAAGCATTTCTGACGTCTTACGCGTCTTTTCTTTAACAAGTCCTTTGGGTTCTTTGGGACACAATTAATGGCAACTCTTTTCCAACCAAATCCAAGAAACGAGATGTGAAGAAGAGATGCAAATAAAGGGACTTTAAATATAGGGTCTTAGAGTAAGCGGTATGGCAATGTAAAGGAATGTTAGACAATTGATGTGCGTTGTGGTAGTTGATGATTATTGCAGTTCGTAATTCAAGATTAATTAAGTTCTACGTGTCGTGGATAAACAATATTGGTATTCGACTAGAAGTTAGCCGTAAAGATGCATCCCATTGCAGATAAAGACAAGCAGTATTACGGAATAGTATAAGGTAGGATTAATTATTTAGTATTAGAAACGAGGATTAGGCGGTTCGCTTATTGAGATTGGTCTGAAGTAGATTAGATCATGTTATAATATATATATATATATATATATATATATATATATATATATATTGAGTGTTGCGTATTGAGTCATCGTAGATTCTCTCATATTAATTATTATAATTATATTTGTTAAAGGTTTAAGTTGAATATCTTAATAATGTCATATTAAGATAATGTTTGATCCGAGTTCTTTTCGCTAATCCTACACCTCTAGCTCACGCTGATACTTCGAGAGATGTACTTCCAAGGGGAGGTACATCACAATGGCGCCCAACTAGGTTTAATCTATATGACCCCGAGATGAGAAACGCGAGAGGATTTAATGTTTGGCCAAAAGTGTACTTTTCTGGGTCGGAGAACGTCACCGAATTTTTAAAGGGTATAGACAACCAAATTAAATTACTTGAAATACCCAGTGACTTATCGTGTGCTTATTTGAAAGGTCATCTCCTGGGTAGAGCCCTGGATTGGTACCAAATATTCGGATAAGAGTTAGTGCAAAATACCGCCACGGACTTCGCACAGCTGAAAGCAGCATTGTCGAAAGCTTTTCCTGCCATCCAAAATAAAAAAGGAGTTAGAAACACGTTTTTACACGTCTCAGCAAAGACAGAACCAGGAGCCGACAGATTTTGTTTACGATTTACTGAAAGTGCTCAAAAACTTCAACTGGGGATGTCTGAGAAAACCCTTGTAGATCATATTTTTGTTAGACTTGAGCCGCAAGTCCAGGACTATGTGGAAGTGCGTAATCCACAAACCGCGATCCAATTATTAGAAGTATTAGCTAAGTTTGAGGAAAGATATTCGTGCAAGGCAACATTGGGTTCGAAAAATAGTAATAACAGGGAAGGACGAGGTTGGAATGAGCGTAGGATGTCTAATGTTGGTAATAATCGAGGAAATTGAAGAAATTCTGAAGGGGTGCGTAGACCGAATAATGGTAAAAATGATTAGAGGGGTAACTATCAGAACAATCGTCAAGGAAATCAGTGGTTCGATAGCAGGAATAGGTTTCAAAACGATGATCGCAGATTTAACGATAGGGGATATCAATTTAAAAATCGAGGTCAAAATGACGATTTTAGTAGAGGGGGCCAAAGAAATAGGGGTTCGAGTGAAAATTTTAGTCGAGGCAGTAGAAAACAAATGGGACGATTAAATGTTTTGAAAGTGAGTGATATTAAAGGTGATTAGACGCAGTAGATAAATCAGTCACCGATTAAACTTTCAGCAATATGTATGTCTCCGGTAGAATTTCCGTATGTTCCTATTTTATTAGGCGAAACTTTTACGAAAGCGTTATGGGACAATGGAGCGCAGAAGTCATTTATATCGGAAGAGACATACCAAAAATATTTTTTTTTATAAACAAGTAAAGAAATCGAGTACTCAGGTAATGACGGTACAGGGAGCTAAATGTCGAAACATGAGAGTAGTGGAATTAAATATTCGAATACGGGATTTCGAAAAGCCTTGGTTGTTCCATGTGTTAGCAGATTTGGAATACCCATGTATTCTCGGAATAGACTTCATAGGTGGATCAAAGATTATTTTAGACTTTGATCGAAAATCTTTCGCGATTCGCAGATTAATAAGGTTTTTAAAACCAGTGTTTCTCAAACTGTGGGGCACGCCCCCCTGGGGGGGTGCGGTATTCTTGCAAGGAGGGCGCGAGCATATTGAAAATAAAAGGTTTAAAAAAATAATTTTTTGGAATGAAAAAAAAAAATGCTTTCTGGCTTAATAAAAAATGACCATTTACACTGATATAATTTATATATATTATCTGGTGATCATCAAAAATAAAACATTCCACTTCAAACGTTCATTAGCTATCTTTGATCCTATAACCAAATAAAAAAAGACATTTTGTTTGTTTTACTGTAACCACACGATGAGAGATTTTTTTATTACGTTTCTTTTAACCCCCTAAAATACTACTTTTGACTATCATATATTTGACCTTCAAACTTACTGGTGTGTTTCACTCCATCTGTTTTTATTTTAGGAAAGTTGTAAATAATATTTTTCTGTTGCTTTTTTTTCCTTGTGAATGAGTTATATGATACATGGATAAGAATATTGAGTACTTTGAGGGATTATTTGGCCAACATATAATGCATAACGGAAAACTTTTTACGCTATTCTTTTTTAGAACTAATATCCATATGTTTTATTGAATACACTTTTAACACGGGATCCTTCGCGCGATGCGCGGAGTCATCTGATGTTCACGAAATCGTTAATTCTAGGAAAACTGTTTATTTGTTACGAATGACCTTGACAGAGTATTCTCCAATAAGACAGTCTTAATGGGAACTAAAATGAATTTATGACATTTCGCCCTCTTTTTGGGGGGAGTTGCAAACGTTTTTTTCACAATCAAGTTACTAGATTTGATCGAGTTCCCTGCGCGACCACTTTTGTTCAAAAATATTTTTTATGAACATGCTTTATGTCCTTTATTAAGAACACGCAGATTTGGAGCATTTTCTCATTAGTTGGATTTTTTCTCAAAAAATTAAAGAAAAATTGAAAAGTCCTTGAAAGTAGGTAAGTATTTTTCTCTTAATTAAATTATTCGCTGGAATTGTTATTTTTATCCTGTACAGTACAAATAATTATAAAATAAATTATAGTTTAAAAACAAACTAAAAAAACACGCTTTTATAGTGAATCGGACTAAAAAGTAAACAAAATAAATATTACTTAAAAGTAACATATACAAAATTTCATACTTATCTTGTTAATTTGTACCATTTATAATTATGATCGTATTGTAGTTTTAGCACACCCCCCCCAAGTGCATTATTGTTGCATTCGATACATAAGTATTTGGGGGGTGTAAGATTCGGCCAGAAGTTTTAACATTCTTTATAGGTGGCGCGGCCATCGAGAAGAGGGAGACTGAGAGCTGAACAGAGGAGAGGAGAAGAGAGAATGGTGGGCGCGAGGAGAAAAAACAAAATGGTGTTAACTTAAAATTAAATGTAGATAGTGTGTTAGTTTCGTTAATATGTATTTGTGCTCTGTGTGTGTGGCTATCAATCATCAATAAATTTTGAGCCACTAGACTTGGAGTTTTCATTGTGCCTGGATTTTCTTTTGGAATCTTCATGAAACAAAAAGTACCTACAAAATTCCTTATTGGCGCAGTCGGAAGTATTTTAAAGATTTCAGCGAAGCTCCAGGTAAGAAAGGGTGGTCCACACTCACAAATTAAAGTTATTATGTATGTATTGTAATGTAAAGAGTGCATTATCAATAGCTGTAGTTGTTTGGAATAGATGATATGTTATGATAGTAAAAGTAAAATACACTCTGTCGCAAAAAAAAATATATGCACCCAGAAGAAATTGAGCTACATTCACGAAATTTGGTATGCATGTAGTGTATATGAAAATAAACAAATGATTAAAAATTCCGAACAAAATATCATTTTATTAAGCCGTTACAGCTTGCAAAAGGTTAAAAATCAGTAAGTAGTAAAGCCACCTCTGGCAGCTATACATGCCGAAATTCGGCGTGGCATCGATTCAATTAGATCACTTATGACCCCCTGTGGAAGATCCTGCCATAGTCTTTGCATCTGCGCAGTTAATTCTCCTGTATCTCGGGACGGCTGCAGTTGCCTTCCCAGCGCGTCCAGACATGCTCTATTGGCGAAAGATCTGGTGTCCTGGCAGGCCATGGTAGGACGTCATATCCTTGAAGACATTGTTGGGAGAGTCGCGCAGTATGTGGACGAGCATTATCATGTTGATAAATGGCACCTGGGCGACTTGATAGCATGGGTAGCACAATCGGCGTTAAAATATCGTCCACGTATCTTCGAGCTGTCAAAGTGCCTTGAAGGACCACTAAAGATAATCGTGTGTCCCAAGAAATTGCTCCCTACACTGTCACACCTTGTGAAATTGCTGTATGCCGCTCGACAATAAATGCCGGATCGGACCGCTGGCCGGTGCGCCTCCAGACACGTGTGCGGTGGTCATCAGCACTGAGACTGAATCGGGATTCATCACTGAAGATGACACGTCTCCAGTCTGTCACACTCCAAGTTGCCCGAGGTCGGCAAAAATCCAGTCGACACTGCCTATGATGTGGGGTCAGTGGTAAGCGTCTTAGCGGACGTCGGCTCCTCAAGCCAACTTCGGTCAGTCGTCTCCTTATGGTTTCTCTTGATGGCACTGGATGTCTGGAAGGAGGTAAGTGGCGTTGAATCGATGCTAGCGACGTTGTTGGTGCCGAAGTGGCCACTCTTCTGATTGCACGATCCTCGCGATCATTTGTGTTCCTGGGACGTCCTGACCCTCCGCGACGGTACACTCTACCTTCTGTGATCCACTGTTGCCAACACCGAGCAACTACCATATCGCTCCGACCGAGGTGGCGGCCGATACGTCTATTCGACCAACCTGCTTCTCTGAGGCCTATTATACGGCCCCTATCAAAGTCCGTCAGCTGCTCGTACTGCCGCCGGTTACGTCTTAGAGGCATCCTAAGTCTCAATATCGTCTATCAAAGTCATCAGATTCGTTTGGATAGCCGTACGGCGCTCGTACTCATGCTTTTAAACTCTCCCAGTTGCGCAACTAATATGCGCATAGCACACTTAGCCTTGTCTCATTGGCTTCGAAATTTTAATCATTTGCATATCTCTTACCAGACTACATTCTTGCCGAGTTTCGTGATTGTAGCTTGATTTCTTCTGGGTGCATATATTTTTTGCGACAGAGTGTATATATATATAAGTTACAGTCTAACTTATGTATGTTGATTCATTAGAAACCCCCAGGGTAAGAAAGATTAGTCGGGTGAGTCATTATAATCATTAAATGATCACCGCGAGAAATATGTAGTTTTCTGTCATAGAAAACATTTTTCTAATTTATGGTATCATCTATTCCAAGAGGTAAAGGTATATTTTGGGTTTCATCAGAAACATTATTGCATATTGGATATATATTTTAGTGAACATCAGTTCAGATAATTATTGTGTTTCATCAGAAACAGTATTGCATATTGGATATATATTTTTTATTGAACATCAGTTCAGATAATTATTGTTTCATCAGAAACATTATTGCATATTGGATATATATATTTTTATTGAACATCAGTTAAGATAATTATTGTGGTTCATTAGAAACATTTGAAAAAATAATTAGATATATAATTCTATTGAACACCAGTTCAAATAATTAGTGTGTTTCACCAGAAACGTTACGAAATATTGGTACATATTATTTCTTTTTCTATTGAACATCAGTTCATGTATTGTTTGTGGCAAATCTGAAACTTTGTAAAGCATTAGAATACAACTGTATTTTTAGTTGAACATCAGTTTATATAATTGTGAGAAAAGTATAAAATTTTGTTGAGTTTTGAGTATATTAATGACTAGAAAAGAAAGAAAGTATGTTTTAATTCATACCTCAACTTGATGAATGATTTATGGTATTAAAATATTGTTGAATTACATATAGAAATCAAATGTAATTTAAGCAGAATATCTAAGTAAAGAATATATATATATATATATTGTTTTTTAATGTGAAATGTGCATTAATTGATGAAAGATTTATTCATTATTTCACTCGATTGCATAATATTTTTTTTAAAAAAAGAGAATTGATCATATATTTTCATTTCCTTTTCTGTACGCATATGACTCATTATGGAAATACGATTTTAACCATTGCTGAGTAAGGGGGAAAAAAGTGAGTGATTGCTCATGGCCATAAGCTGAAGTGTGCATTTTTTTTATTATTAGAATAAAGTGTAATAACGTATTTCTTTTTCTCTTTTGAATACATTAAGGAATATTATGTCTGCCAAGTAGAACTTGTATTTATGAGTATATTTTTTTTGAAGTATCTGATATGTCAAATATGATTACTAATGATTTTTATTTTGGCTAAAAGGTTGATTTTCTTTTATTTTATTTGGTTTTATTTTGTGAAAAGGATATAAACGCAGATATTTTTTTATTGTTATGATTTATGATGATTTTTTTAGAATTACATTTTGGAAAATTTAGATATTATTTTATGCAGCAGAAAACCTTTCTTATTATTGTAATAACACTTAGTTGAATTGAATTTTGGTCTATCATATGTGCTAAATGTATCATCCAAGGTATTAATTTGCAAATTTTATGCGGAAGAAATACAAAACATTTATTTTTTAAAAAATATGACCCACCTGGATTAATTAAGCATACTGTTGTGTTGTGAAATTTAGAGTGTTATATTGATTGATTTAGAATAACTATAGTAAGGGTCGAAATGGCATTTTTGGGGAAGGCTAAAAAGCAAGATTTAGTTTTGTTGGCTGAGGAGTTGGGTCAGAAGGTATCAGATAAAATGACGAATATAGAGCTAAGGAATATCATAATCGGTAACAAAGATTACGAAGAAGAGTTCGTTAGAGATCAGTTATCTGTTATTTTAGAGGAACGCTTTGAAAGGGAAAGTAAGGAGAAAATCCAGCAACAACGCGAATTCGAGTTAGAGAAAATGCGCTTGGAAATCGAAAGATCGCGATTCGATTCTGAAAATTTAAGCCCGCTTAAAACAAGTGTTAGTGATTTAATTAAAATCATTCCGAATTTCGACATAAGGGATGGAGATATCGTTCTTTTCCTTACCCTGTTTGAGAGACAAGCGAAACGTATTGGAGTAGAGAAAACGAGGTGGGTATCGGCTCTTTTGGCACGCATGCCGCCCGATATTACTCAGCTAATAGCCAGAGAGTCAGAAGATAAATTTCACAACTATGACTACATAAAAGGAGTGTTATTAAAAAGGTTCAAGATGAGCCCAGAGACACACCTTCAGGCAAAAATTCATGAAACATCAGCGCATACCTGCTAGATCTTGGCGTGATTTTGTGTTCGAAATTACGAGTTACTTCGAAGAATGGCTCGATGGAATGGAAGTAAGGGATTTCAAATCATTGAAAGATTTAATAATATCTGATCAGCTCAAAAAACGCGTGCCAGGGGAGATAAGAGAGCATTTCGTGGATGAATGGGCCAAATTTTATGAACCATCTGTTTTGGCAGATAAATTGGACGGCTACGAAAGTGTTCTTTCGAGTGTCAAGAAAACGAGTCAACCTGAAATGTCCCTCAGCAATACGTCAGATTCACGATCTAATATTAAAAAAGAACATGCAATAATTTTAAAAAATGATTTTCAGAGTAAAAGGTATAAATTGCCTTTCAAACAAGAACCTAAACAGCCAACATTTAAACCTACTTGCTATTCGTGTGGAAGAGTTGGGCATACCTCGAGGGTGTGTCATGCGAAAAATCATAAAGAAACCTCCCCTAATCGCCAGATCAATGCTGTGGAGACCAATGAATGTTTTCAAGAACAATCCTCTGCAATTTTAACGGCTAAGGTTGCGATTCCGGTATATTCCCCTATCAAGGAGGACGAGAAAATAGACGAGTTACAGTCTGTCCACATTAAGTGTGGGAATGAAATTCTGAAGGCTGTCATCGACACAGGTGCCCAGATATCCGTGGTAAGAGCAGATGTCGTCGAGGGACAGAGCGTCGATAGTGGAGGGACAATCCAAATAATGTCGGCGTTTGGGGAACGTGAAGTAACCGAATTGAAGATTTTCAACCTGAAAATCGACGACTCCAGACACGGGGTTGTACCCATTATGTGTGCAGTTTCTAGGAGGCTAGTTAACGACATGTTAGTCTATTCGTCTGCTTATGAAGCGCTGTTAGAAAACGCGTGCAATTTATTCACAACCCCGCAAACTCTATGTATCTTCAAGGGCAGTTGAAGGTATTACTGCAGATGATCCAAAATCAATTTCCAGCCAAGAAATGCCCCGAGAAACTTACCCCTCTGAAATTTACATGCAGTCTTTGAGCAAAGCAAATGAGGAGGAAGAAAAATTTTCCGATGAAGATTTGGAAGTAACCCAAGCAATCGAGAAGGTTCTTGTGTCTAAAGGTGAACCAATTCAGACGCGTAGTACGGATCAATATGCCGTAGCACAATCTGTTGTTGTGGAGAAAGAAAAGGAAGAAATATCAGTTGATGTGATAAAGGATAAAGATGAGAGTAATTCCGTAATCCTTAGCAAAGAACGAATTGACTTTGATGAGGATGAAATTGAAGAAGAAAAACTAAAATTGCCTAGAAGAAAACGCAAAAATTTAAGCAGAAGGACAGTTGCCGAATTACAACAAAAAGTGAATCTAAAAGCCTCAAGCAACATGGTACTCATACCCCAGCACTGGAGTTTTAGAGGCGAATATTCACAGGACAAAAGTGGAATAGGAAAACTTGCATGGGAACTGTCGGATTTTATCAAGCGAGATAGTACTGTGAACATACGACGATCATCGCGAGAAAATCGAAGTACCAGGAAAAGAATTCGACTTAAATTGAGACCAAAAGACAATATCTACCGAGACGGGAAGGTTAGGGTTGAAACCCGACACCTAGACTTTAAGATCGTTGACCCAACGTGGATGAAGCAGGGAGTTGCACGTAAATTGAGGGAAAGTGAAATAGAATTTCAGAAACGTTGTTTTAAACGACGTGCCAAACCGAAAGTGACCATTCGGGAGGATAAAACTTCGCCTCGCTTATATTGGGACCGAGGAAAGAGGAGTAGCAGAGACATAATCATAATGTATCTTTATAATATTTTTTGGGTGTTAATATTGTATATGCATAACCGTCATATTCGGTTAAAAGTGAAATTTTTGTAGTTTATTTAGAAAACGTCCATTATTGATTGATTTATGTATTAGTTGTTTTAGAGAGTCTAATGTATCCTTATTCTTATTACTGTTTTGTTTTAATGCTGTATATGCATATATGGTAACCGTCATATTCGGTTAAAAGTGGAATTTTCATAGTGTATTTAGAAAACCTTTATTTTTGATTGATTTATGTATTAGCTGTTTTGGAGTATAGCGTATACTTATTCTTATTATTGTTTTTTTGTTAGTGTTGTGTATGCATATATGTCAAATGTAGTTTTCATTTAAAATTGAAATTTCCATAGTTTGCTAGGAAACCGTCTATCATTGACTTATGTACGTATTTAGCATATTTTTACCTGTGTACTCTTAGAAACTAATTAAAGAATGTTATTGAGTAGCTTGATATTCATAGTAAGATAGTGCACTCTCTCTTTACTTAAGGATTTGGTGTTATGTGTGTGTGTGACAAACCTTTCTGGTAGCACCTGGTCATTGATGACGCATGTGCTTCTGTTGGGGGGAGGGCATGTAAGATTCGGCCAGAAGTTTTAACATTCTTTATAGGTGGCGCGGCCATCGAGAAGAGGGAGACTGAGAGCTGAACAGAGGAGAGGAGAAGAGAGAATGGTGGGCGCGAGGAGAAAAAACAAAATGGTGTTAACTTAAAATTAAATGTAGATAGTGTTAGTTTCGTTAATATGTATTTGTGCTGTGTGTGTGTGGCTATCAATCATCAATAAATTTTGAGCCACTAGACTTGGAGTTTTCATTGTGCCTGGATTTTCTTTTGGAATCTTCATGAAACAAAAGTACCTACAAAATTCCTTATTGGGGCGTTA